>BLFK01000673.1:373161-378161 GCA_014634185.1 Astreopora myriophthalma | reverse complement strand
CCCATCCGTAAAGAGTGAAGTGTTGTACTCTTGATAGTACTGGTGCAGTATCATCTCGGAGAAGTTTGGCATTAATGGGCACTCGGGCTATCACGTGCAGTATCAGCTCGGAGAAGTTTGACATTCATGGGCACTCGGGCTACTTGAAGCCTGTTAATTTCTTCTGCTTCCTGTGCAAAATTCAGTTCATCACCCGTGTTCTCACAAGGTAATCGGGACAATGCGTCTGCATTTGCATTCTGCTTGGATGAACGGTACTTGATTTCATACTGGTATACTGAACGCTGTATCGCCCACCTTCGCAAACGTGATGCTGCAATGGATGGTATTCCTTTCTTGGAACCAAACAGCAATGTCAGCAGCTGATGATCTGTCAACAGCGTGAATTTTCGGCCATATAGGAATTGTTGGAACTTGCGTATTCCAAAAATGATGGCCAATGCTTCCTTTTCAATGACTGAGTAATTCGTTTCGGCTTTTGTTAATGACCAGGATGAGTAAGTGATTGGGTGCTCAGTTCCGTCTTCTCGTCGAGTTAGTCTGATGTTTTGGCCGATGGTATCCACTGTAATATCAAGCTCGAAGCCACACCCTCCCATTTGGTGATGAAGACATCGCACCAATATACTCAGGTATTAATTTTGCATCTCGCAAAATCCGTACAGTTTGTCGATAAACATTTTGGTCTTGTTTTGATGTTGTTTAACGATGTCGCCTTGGATTGGGGTAAAGTTTTGTGTAAACACGACCCGTTGTTTCGAGCGCGGATCGGAGTGTTCGTATGCAATTTTCACCAGTGTGCGAGATACTTTGAATCATCTCAATGCCGGAGTGCAAAATACTGAAGTGCTGAGTAGACTAGAAGACCACTTATTTGAAACGCCCTGAACTGCGGAAATCTGTAGGAGAAGGTAGTGTATAGTATAGTACCGGTGTGAGGTACTTTTTCCATTACATTTTGTAATACGGTCTTCGTTTGAGTTTGTTTATTAAAACCTTTTAGGCGAGTCGCGCCTGCAATGATGTAAATTTTTTTTCTGGTCACCGTAGTTCTCGGGAGGATGCAGTTGTCAATTTCATGCGTGCAGAGGAATTCTATTTGTTGATCAGCTAATTTCTGTTCACATTTGCCCAGCGGTCCGAACGGTTTTAAGTTTGCAAGTTCAGTAGAACCCGAAATATAAATTATCGGATATTGTACATTCGGTCCGGCCGACAATTTGCGTTATTTTGACGTTTGTTTACATTCTGTGGACAAATAACTCTTCACTGAAATTAACGTGATTCATTCGTATTAAAAGTACAATTCTTGTAAACTGTGTCGTATTTATATCTTCCAGAAGACAGTCGAATGAGTTTTCGAAGTTAAATACAAAAAAGGTGTTAATACTCAAAAGATATTTGACAGATATCTACACTGCCAAGTTTCAGTTGAGCGGAATCTCTCTCTTGTTTCTGTTCACATTTTCCTAGCGCGTCAGAAACAAAGAATTGTAATATTTTAAAGAGCTCAGTTTTATCTTTAAGCGTGATTTCGAACAAAGTTCGTACGTTCAGTAGAACCCAAGATACAAATTGTCGGGTCGACCGTTTGCGTAATATTGACGTTTGTTTACATTATATTATTTGGAAAACTATAACTGCTCAGTGAAATTGTCATTCATTCGCATTACGTGTGAAAGCAATTTTTTTACATGGAAAAAGTAAAATTCTCTCGTATACTCTTTCAGAAGACAGTCCAATGAGTTTTACGATAACTGAAGAAAATATGCTTTTCTGTCTGTTCAAACTGATCGCATTGCGCGCATTGTGGTATTCCAATCTGCCAACTTGAACTTGGAGCATTTTCATTTGATTTGAAAACACCACTTTTCTTGAGCTTCCTTGATAAATATTTTCGTTGTTGAATTTGGGATGTCATAAATCGCCAATTACCGTATAGTAACATTGTATTCTTTGCTGTTCTCTTTTAGGGGTTTTATCCTCTACACTAATTCATTTGGTTTTTTTACAACCAGACCCTCCCCAGCGAATGCCTGCCTTCACAACAGTGACCTAAGGTTATGCATCCGCGTTAACGCCTCCAGGCGTCTTGTTTGGTGTCAATCCAGCTTGATTTCAATATCTTTCCACGAGTGCAAGACGTTTCCCTTTGGTGGGCAAATTAACTTCTTGAGACTGGTACTGAACAAAGACAGTGGCTTCACCAACTATGGGTATAGCATAGCATGACCAGAATAAATTTTCAGTGTCATACTGGACTTTTGTAAGGGGACTGATCCTAACTCTCCTTTCCACTTTTCTTCCAGAATTACTGTTAGTGATGCTCCAGTGTCCAATTCCAAGTCACAAGGAACATTGTTCATGTGCAGTGAACCACCACTTCGTTTGCTTTTCTCCTGGAAGAATTTCTTCTGACAAACATAGGGCAACCATAGTGAGATTCGCCCTTCGAGGTACTCTCTTCATTCACAGATGCCTCACTGTCAGAACTACTCGCCAAATTTAATTCTGGAATTGTTCTTTTTCTTAACGCTGCAGGGTTTCTTGATGTCAGCCTGTTTAGGTTTTCTAGAAGCTGAGCTCTTACCAGAACTTTTCTGAGGGCATTTTGGACTTATGTCGCCCTTTTTCTTGCAAATATGGCATTCAGAGTTCTTATGAAAACACCTATCCGGATGATGGTTTTATTTACCACATCGAAAACACTCTTGAAATTCAACTTTGTGCACTTGCTTATCTCCAGAAATGAGTAATTTCCTTATCAGTCAACTCTATTCCAAAAGCGATATCGACTGCTTTCTTTAGGCTCAAATCTACTTCACCTAACAGCTTTCTTCTGATTGTTTGGGAAGTCAGTTAAATCACACACTAGTCGATCTCTTAAAGCTTCATCTCGGTATGCACCAAATTCACAAGTTTCGGCCAACTTTTGCAACTTAGCGAAAAATTATCTGATTGACTGACCTTCTTCTTGGTTGCATTTATGAAACTTGTACCTCTCGGCGATTATCATCGGCTTCGACGTCAAATGTTGCCCCATAATTTCCACAATCTCTGGAAAAGATAACTCCGTTTGTCTAGTCGGTGTTGTTAAACTCTTCAACAACGCATACATTCTTCCACCAAATCAAGTAAGTAAGTAAACTCACGGCTTTTTTGTCTTTGGGAACATTGTTCAACATGAAAAACATCGCAAGACACTCAACATACATCGACCACTCTTCAACTTTCGGGTCAAACGCTTCCATTCGGCCAAAACAGCTCGCCATAGGAGGACTGTTCTGGTTTGAACTCGCTCTTTGGTGTTCGGCTCTCTGGGAACTTCCTTCGATGGACATCCTCGTCGCCAACTTGTGGTGTTTGGGAGGTAAGGATCACTCAACATGGGTTCACTTTAATGGCGGATCATATGATCCACACATGATGTCATGATACTCGTGACAGGTCGCATTGAGGACAGAAATACTGTAGTTCAGAACTTATTGCCATAAGGCAACAAAGACGGCATAAAGGCATAAGGACTGTGGGGTCATACTTCATGCAAATTATCCCACTACATGTGGTCATCTTTTGGGCCCTCGTTTGGAAGGCCCTCCAAAATGACTTGCTCTTCTCAATGAACAATACTCTTAATGCTGTAAATCTATCCAAGTATGCACATGACCAACAATATTTCTAGATGGTACACATGTACACTGACAACTTCCTAATTATGAGAAACCGTGTGAAATATAACTATGCACAGTGCTATGTTAATAGGCTGTATTAAGAATCACAATACAATACTGTACATAATAATAGTAGTGACAATGATAATGGTATTGATAATGATTGATAATGATGTTATTACATACATGTAAATGAGACCATAGCAGCGAAGTGAGCATAGCCAACTTAAGCAGCTACAAAGAAGCCTGAAAAAAATCCAGGCTTGAATGGGACTCAAACCCATGACCGTCCGATTTGCCCTACACACTACTGCTCTACCAACTGACTCCAAAAACTGTTTGTGGGGTAGAATACAAGAAGCAATGAGTAGGGTGGGTTGCTATCCTTGAGGGGTCTGGGAGCATGTCCTTGGAAAAATGGTAATGGTAATTTACATGCTCAGAGATAATTTTTGTGCATTCTAGGTGGGTCGAAATGGTCAAAATCACTGCTAGTCATTTAATAAAGATTTGAAGACTGGCTACAATCAGGGACAAAATTACTTGAGACACGGCTGCAAAAGAAACCTCGTTCAACAGGTGAATTATCCCATCCCCACTGATAATATTTCGTCCCTCTCCCCCCATTTCAAGGTTGCAATAACTTGACAGTGTCCACAAAGTGTGCATCAACATTGAAAAAGGGTGAGGGGTCGGTATGGACGAAAAAGGTTTTTTTTTTTTCAGCAAGGAAAGGAGACCCCTTGGAGAAAAGGTGTTTGTTTCGCTCAAACATCTCAACACTTTTGTCCCTGATTGCTAGCTCTGTTCGACAATTTTACCGTCCTTCCTGTTGGATAAACTTGATCAGCGAAGACAGGCCACTACAAGACAGATCCGTTATTCACCAGGAGCTTTGTGGAGCCTTCGAGATCTCCCTAAAAACTCTCCAACTGAGCAGTCTCTTTATAAAAGGCTCAAGGACTGTGGTATTTTAAAACCATCCCGTGGATCTCGTGGGGGAAGCGCTGTGAGATCTCTCATGGTGCAAAGCTCATTAAATATTCGTCTTTTCAAACCAAACAGCAAAATTTGCATACCGAGAAAGTCATGCTCAAGACCAATGTCACGCAACGTTACCGGGGTGCGCGGTCAAGCAAACGAGGCGAACGAGCGTCAAAATCACGAGTTTGGCCTTGCTATTGTCCTTGCTAACATGATGTCCCTATTTCCCCAAGACTGACGAACTGAGATGTTCTGTTAATGACAAAAAGCCGGACTTAGTGTCTCTAACAGAAACATGGACTTATGAATCGACAGTCAGCAAACATCACCTCCATATCCCAGGCT
>BLFK01000673.1:358161-365661 GCA_014634185.1 Astreopora myriophthalma | reverse complement strand
CTGGGAAATAAATGCATCCCAGGATGCAATGATGCACTCTGGATAAATTTCTGTCAGCGTGTGTTTTTTTTTCCTTTCTTTTTCCTTTGTTGCCTCTATAAGTAATTATGAATACAATTTTAGACTTTTAAGAAAAGGTTACATTGTAACATTTGAATGCGGGCAACTCAATGAGCTGCCAATCAGCCAGTATTGGGCAGCCTACACAAAATAAACACTGCCATCCGTTATATATTAAAGATGTCCTGAATTGCCCATGTAAATTTAGGACAGGAGAGTATGGAAACACCATATCAGTCAGATCCCTAGGCCCCTATTTATGCGGAAATGCATTAAGCCTTAATAGTCAGGAAATTTGACAGAAAGTGCAGAAAGCTGTATGAGGAATTGATGCATTAGAAATATAACATAGACTGGTTCATGCAAATGCAATGCTTGTGCTGCATGATGACTTTTTAACTGGTATTTATAAATTATGTCAATTTCACATAGTTTTAAGGTTATTTGTTAATTTTTTTTAATAAGCATCTTAATCTTAACAGACCTTTTTAAAGTTTGTGACATCATCTTGCTTAAGGGGGGCAAACTCTGTAACTGTACAGTAACTGTATAGGATGTTGACTGACTTTGAACCCCTGTAACTCCATTAAAATCTAACATGCTTTCACAGCTAAACATTAATGTCTTTTGGAACACATTGTACTGAGATTATTTCCATAAGTATAAAGAACTGATTCAGAATCCGATCACCAGGGAATTTATGACATTTCATACAAATCCTTCCAATTAAAATTATGCAAATTTCCCTGAAATTAGTGGCGACATAAGAAAATAATTCAAAATGCTGTACCTTCTAATTTTCCTTTGAGTGAATGATATAAAAGAAGCTGTTAAAAATGTATTTATTTATTCAGCCTCGCCTATAATTATACATACAACAAAAAGTAACGAACACAAGTAGGCTGGAGAACCACTGCAGCAGAGCCAGTTACACTGGTATTTTACAGTGAAGATAAAAAAAATATTTAAAAGCAACATGTTGGCTTATACCCTAGCCCGCAGGCTGCATGGGCGAATTGGGCAAATTGTTTTCCAGGTCCTCACATCTTCTTGATCATTAAGGTAGTATTAAGAGCGTTCTTGTAATACTTCATTAACATACGACCGTTTAAAAGATTGCAACAAGATGTTACTTCTACTTCACAAGTGTAAGGTACATATATTCCAAATGAGACAGGAACAAACCAAAAGGAGTGCTGATAGGTAAATGTACGAGATTAATTTTCTTAGGAATAAAGGTAACTGCGTTGCTGTTGGAAGATCTACTGTAGTAAACCTACTGCACATTCTGGCAGTAGGTATAATGTCACTATCAATACAAATTAAGCTATTAGCAGCTTTAGAAAAAGAAAACAATGTCAAGGAATTCATCCCAATAGGACAATGGAAGTAGGTTTGTCGTCTGCAATCTGATCTTACAAGATACAAGTCACAGCAGAAAGGAACATTCAGGATATACCTGGTAGCACGACGTTGGATGCTCTCTACTTGCTTGAGCAGCCCGATAGACTGAGACAACCAGACTTGCGTGGCATAACCCAGATGACAGCAAACGATAGTTAAATAAGGTGTACGACGAGTTTGGATCTTTAGGAGACACTTTGATAAGCCCAAGAGCCTGTTAGCCTTAGAGCACTGTTCTGTTGCTTGCTTGTTCCAGCTCAGGTCACTGGAGACCCAGACAGCGAGATCTTCCTCCGTGTCACAGCTCTCGTGATGGAATATGCAAACTGAATTGGGTTTTTCTTGCTTGTAATGCATTGGTGCTTACACTTGGACTGGTTTAGCAGAAGCCCAGAGGAATCACACCAGGAGGCAAGATTTGTTTAGTCAGACTGCAGGGCAATACAATCACTTATTGAAACTATCGTGTTGAGGACCTTGGTGTAGTCTGCACAGAAGCCGACTCTGGACGACATAACAGTGTCAGGTAAGTAGACAAATAATAGGAACAGAACCGGACCTAGTAGGGACCCTTGAGGTACCCCTGAGGTAACAGGTAGTTCCCCAGAATTGGCACCAAGAGCAGTGACCCACTGTCTACATCCCCAAAGGTATGAACTAAACCACTCGTTCTCTCTCAAGTAACAAGCAGTGATCAACTTTGTCGAACACCTTACTCATGTCTAGATGAATATTTGTAAGTCGGCCAAAATTCCATACATTAATTTTACTATAATTTTAGCCTTGTCTTCCCCAACCCCCACCCCCCCCAAGAAAAAAAAACAAGACGGCGTCAAAAAATCATAAAAATGACCACGTGAGATGCTTAATTTTAAGCTTATAGAGAACATTTGGAAAGATTTCCGTACAGTTCCCTACCTAATTATACATGCATATTCTTACTAAGCCTCTTCCAAAAAGAACGAGCGTGAATAGAGTTTTGCTAGGAATATGCATGCATAATGAAGTACGGACCTGTACGGAAATCTTGCCGAACATTTTGACTTATTTTAATGTGTCTCTTAGACGTACGGCACATGTAAGTTTAGGTTAAAAGGCGTATAGCTTGGAAACAACATCAAGCGCCTACTGGTCATTATTTTCGTTCGCTGCACTAATCCAAGCATCCAATAAACTAATCTGTCTGCTAAAAAACGCTATTGACAACGTTTCTTACCATCACTACCAGGAATAACGTTGCTTAATTCCATTACAAGCAGGACGACTACCCAACGTGGCTCCGAGTTTCAACACATCGTCATTGCCTTGCCCCCAGGCTCTCTCTCTTTTCCTCAACTGCGGGTCACACGACTGTCCGCGACAGTTGGGAAAACAGATGACATACAGCCGTGATTCGAGAATTGTACATTTACTGTGAAGCGTGATCTACTGAAGTTTGTCAACCGTGAGTCGTGATTTTAACGATACGTTTTCGTGAACATCAGATAACTACGGTGGCGCGTGGCCCGTAGGGGATATTTTATTATCTACCTACATTTAATTATCACGCGATAAATTCACAATTTATTCTGGAAAAAATTTATCACGCCATTTTACGTTTTCGAAACTTCTGTTTTCTGAACCTTGTTTCAGGGTGCTTTCGATTGGGAAATCCGGATCTTCGGATTTCCAGTCGAACACGGATTTTGTTAATTGAAATCCATGTGGGCTTAGTATTGAAATCATGGTGTTACCTGTGTACAGGATAAGCACTATAGTCCTTCAAAAAAATTATTTTATAACTTTGCACTCAAATACCGTAAATCCTCTATTAAGCCCCCCATCTCAAATAAGCCCCCCGTCTCTAATAAGCCCCCCCTTTTCAGAGGAGGAAAGTTAATAAGCCCCCCTCCCCCTCCCCTCATCCTGTATTCTTCGCAAAAAAAATAATGATTGACGTGGACTGATCAGTTATGGTTTATTCAGGCTGGAAGTTCATATTGTTTTTTTTAGGCTTCCACAAGTGAATTAAATACTTTTGACAGTGACTTTAATTGTACAACACGCAAGTATACTCTGTCTGGTACCACGGTAGTTTTGCTACAGGTGATGCGTTTCGCTAAATTAAATAAGCCCCCCCTCTCTTTTAAGCCCCCCCCCCCTCAACAGTGCTTGAAAAAAATAAGCCCCCCGGGGGGCTTAATAGAGGATTTACGTTATGCTAAACTGCAATGCTTAGACTGTACATTTCTTTTGTAAATAGATGAAAAAATGCTATATGGCAGCGGCTGCAGAGTAGTAAGTAGTAGTAGTAGTAAGGGGGGGGGGGGTAGGTCTTGGTATATGTAAATTACTAAGTCTTCGATCAAGGTGAAAACAACACCGTAAGAAAAAGTGTGGGGGCTACAGCCCCTTCCTCTCAGCAGCCCCTGTGTAGATTTTATTGGCATAGTATGTTATTTTTGTTTTGAGATGGAAAAATGTATATGGATTTCATTTCAGATAGTATGTTTTGTATATATATGAAGAATGTTTTGATTGTATTGTTCTGTTTGTATAAAGAAAATAAAGGTAACATTGTTGAAGGCTGTGAAATTTCATCATTTGACTGTGTTTTATTAGTTATATTTATACTTTTGCTAGCCTGACTAACATGAGATGGAAATACATTTTAGGTTTTTCTCATAATAAAATGCCAAATTGTATTGGAGGGGGTGGTAAGGTACTCTATCAGTGTTCGGTGGAAAGAAAAAAACAACCCACTCCACTCTGACGAAAAGTCAAGGTAACAAGAACATCAACAGGGATGGTATAAATGGTATTAGGGAGAAAATGTGTGGATTATTTACAAAGAATGTCCTGAAAATTTAAAAGGCATGCAGATACCACCACCATTTGAGTTGCGAGGGGAACGATAGACAAAGGTATTTTTCTACCAACAAGCTTAAATTGCTTAAGGCGTTCATTGAAACGTTCAACATGAATCCTAGCCTTTGCAGTACACCGCCTCTCCAGTTCCTCTACAGCACTGAGACTTTTTCTGCCTTTTAAAAACAATGGAATTTTCAATTCCACTTGAAAAGGATTTAAAAGCTCCCTCACAGTAAAACCCCGATCAGCCAATACTAAATCATATGGTTTCAGGTGTTTGATGAGCCCACTTTCTTTGAAGATCTTGACATCATTAATATCTCCCTCAAACAAATCAGAAACAAAACATGCACCACCATTAGGAGTTACTGCAATGAGGCACTTGAATGTGTTGGTGTGCTTGTAAGAAGAGAAGGTGTTCCCTTGCCTGGCATAATTCCTGGAACATTCCACTCTAAACTCAGTACAGTCCACAATACACCTTATTTTCCTCATTGTTTTGTAGACTTTGGCAAGAAACTTGCTCGGCTGAGCTCTCTGTGGAAACATGAATGTTTGCATGTCTTTGAAGGTTAGGCTGAATAAAGGTGGTAAAAAGTTTGCGCACATACGATTGATCAATTTTCCTTTCTGGTGTACTGAGGAGCGCTGCAATAGTCTTGAGTCGAGTAAATCCTCTTCTCAGTCGCAGGAGGCAAATAAAAAGTTTCTCCTTTGACGAAAAATCACTTTTTGGGCCTGTTCTTGCATTCTCCGTTGCAGGGCAATCTTTGCTGGTCCAATAGTTGATACTCTCTTAAGGACAAACATCGTTAAGAAAGTTATGCAAAACCTCAAACTGTAGAGGTGTGAGGCCAGTGAAGTGTTTCATAAGACCTGCATCTAGCACGATATTCTCGTGAGACAGAGTACTTATTAGTTTGGGAGCCTGACGTTTCGTCGTAGAAACTTCATTCTTCAAAACCATAGTTCAAAACCTTCGCTGATAACTCGAATTTTGAATAGACAGTTTGAGAGCTATTATCCGAAACCAGCTTTCCTGTAGAGTTCTCATACACGTGCGTTACAACACAACCATTCATCGTTGATCCGCTGTCGGCGATGGCACTGACCTTCGATGTAAAATCTAATTGGTCGCGATCGTCAGTTGGTACACAGTCGTTGAATAATTCATCAGCACAGTTTCCGTCGACTAGCTTCACCCTCTTTGTTATCGTCTCCGCTCTTGATTTTGGAGCCTTTCTCTTGGGAGCACGCGCTCGACTTTCTAGCTTGTGCTGGAGTAAGATTCGCCTTCAGCGGATCAGGAAAATCGGCCGTTGGATCCTTTTCTTCGGGCCAGTGGAGAGCACAAATATATGTCTTCCGAGTAATGTTTTTCTCCGTAAAAAAATCCCGCAAACAAGCCACTAACCAGCGTTTGCACTTTGCTATGTCTTGCGTCGGTTTCGGAAACGGTACGAAGACTATCATTTCCGATGCTTCCAACTCTCGGAGGGATTTTGGCCATTTTTGAGGATATCTGGAGTCAGTTTTGCATTCACCCCAACAGCAGTGCTTGGTAGTAGCCATGAATCTTCCTTCTTGAATACTAACTCTGAGATTTAACCTTGTTTTTCACTTTTTTGTTCGCTACGGCCCTCCTCGCTTATATAGATTCGCATCTGTCTGAGTCGTGCGGGGGGTCTCATCTGTCAAAATCTATTTTTAGCGGGGCTCCCACGCGCGCAAAGCGCGCGTGGGACAGAGCCCCATACTCATGGAATATGGTCAACCTCTTTTCGTTTGGTTGTCACGTGACTGACCGAGCCTACGTACGCGTCTACAGATTGTACGGGTAGGGTAGGGGAGACTATCAAAAGGAAGGGAAGGGTATCTCAGGCATGTCTTGGCAAATCCACATCTTTTATATCGGACATTCACATGGTCGACAGCTGTCAAAACGGGATAGCCACTGACCAGTATCACATGACCATATTGTGGGCTCATGTGTGAACTCATCGAGGTGACGTGATTTATTAGGAAGCTGTCCGCTGACCAGTAATTGTTTTACTAGATCGCGGGCTCAAGTCTCGAGTTCTGGTAGCCCGCGTATTTTTGGCGGCAAATTGCGTTGACGACTGAAAAAGAAATTTTCAGTTCATTGTCCTTTTGAGACACAACATTATTACTCTACACTGTTAAAGTTTTACTAAAGGATAAACGAAACAATTTCTACTGCTATGTCAACAAACAGTAGCAGAGAAAATATAATTTGCAGAACACAGGGTTCAGGTGAAGAGCAACGGGAAAGAACGGCAGAGAGCAAGAATTAACTGGGGAAGAATGAGCGAAGATCGCCAAAGAAGGCGCGCTCGGGAAAGAGAAAAGAGACGAAATTATAGCGAAGAACGCCGACAAGCAGAAAGAGTCCGGCTCCAGAAAACAGACAAAATGTTAACGAAGAACGCCGAGAAGCGGAAAGACTCCGTGCTGTGGAAAACAGACAAAATTGTAGCGAAGAACGCCGAGAAGCGGAAAGACTCCGTGCTGTGGAAAACAGACACAATTGTTAACCGACCTCGACTCTAAACTATAGTCAAAAACGTTTGTGAGTTCCTTCGCAATATTTTAGAATGCTTTTACAGTTTAAAGGGAAATGAAAGTACTAAACGGGAGCCCCGCTTTTAGGCTTGGCTAAATCTATATATTAATAATAGTGCAATGAAATCCGCGGAGAAATCTGTTTCAAAAGATCCGGATTCGAAAGCACCCTCAAAAGTATTTAAAAGTGACGAAGGCTCCATTTTGAGGAAATCGCGGCGAATGTGTGAAATATTTGCGTCACACAGATTTATAAACTTCGGATAGTTGTAAAGAAAACGGAAAAAACTACAAAGTCAATAAATTGTCGCGGAAGCCGAGAACCATCAAGAATATAATTATGCCAGGCCAAATGTGACAAAATATTAAGGTGACTAATAAATCAAGTCACACAATTTACTATCAAGTTGCCTACAGTAAGTATCAATTTGTTTGTTTACTTAATCATACTTCTTGCAATTGAAATTACCTCTTCTCTCGTACAATCATGATTACGTGCGCTTTTAACTGCGCTTTTATAAATCAAGAACAGAGACGACAGCTTTTGATCAAGGCTATTTTCGAGGGGGACTGAACACGAGTAATGAAGTTAAAAAAGGCGGC
>BLFK01000673.1:341379-351379 GCA_014634185.1 Astreopora myriophthalma | reverse complement strand
CAATCAAATCCTTGTTGCTCAGCAAGTTGAAACTTTTCATCGTGCACTCTGAACCAATCAAAACCCTGTTGCTGAGGGAATTTAACATTGCAGGAAGAATAACTTATTTATAATCTTATCTTCATTTTTTTCATGCTCTAATTAAGACTTTATCATTGCCAATTAAAGCCTTGATATTTGTACATTTCAAGTTAGCTTTTAAAACAAAGGAAAACCACCCAAGGGTCTTTTTTGCAGCATTCTTTAGTTAATTTATTTATGCTTTTAAGGCCATGTGCGCAATTGCTCTCATCATTTGCACTGTCATGCAATGGAATGAGAGCATTGCGTGACAACTCACAACTGATGTTTTTGTGCTCACCAAACTCTTGACCCTGATCCTGTTTTGGTCTCTCTCTTTGATTGTAAGTCATTTACTTAGGTCTCTGCAGGTCACTGTAGGTCGCTACAGGTCATTGTACCTAATTGTAGGTTATCCCTGTTTCAGTACGGTAACCAGTGGTACTGGAGCCTTCACTGAACATGGCCAGTGGATTATTACTTATTACTAATTCGTTTCAAAATGGTGCCCTTGAACAGCAAGAAATATTGATTGAACGATTGAACTAGGCGAGCTTAAAGTAAATAATGGTATGTATATTTAAATAACTTTCCATTTTGGAAAAATCAGTTACCTTGACTTCTGAATTATTGTTCGGGGTACTCCATGAAATAGTGTAGGGAACGTTTTGTGACTGCGTGGCGTTGCGTTCGTTGGCGTTTCGTGACTTTTATTTCGCTTTGTTGCTAGGTGATCAGAAATGTGATTTCTCGAATTTCGAATCATCTGATTTGTAAAAATAGATATAGTTTTCCGGAGCACGTACACGTGAAAAAACTAGCGGACTAACTAACTTCTATGGTGGATTAAATACGTGTTCTTTACATTGCGAGTCTACAGTGTCACAGGGAATCATACAGGGCCAGTGAGAATATTCCCCACAATAGTACTCCTTGTTTCGGCCACTCCCAACATTTCTTTTTGTCCTCTCCCACCATTCTTTGTTGTTCCTATCAATTGGTAACTACACTGTACAGTAACTGTCGCTTTTGTTTTTCATACATAACTATTTTCTAGGTTGAAAAAGACTTCAGAGCATCGAAAAACTGTTCTCCAGCGAAAAAAGCTTTAGAGGAGAAAAAGGCAGTAGTACCTTTCTCTGAACTTGAAGGAGACAAGTCTGATGGAAAAGTGAACAGCCATGTACGACTGCAGCAGTTCGTAGAAAAGTTCGGTGGGCCTGCTTTGGAGAAAGCATATACCAAAAACCAGATTCAGATGCTGTGCATGGCATATGGTCTTTGGCAAAAAGTGAGAGAAACGAAGAAAAAGATGGCTCAAGATCTTGTCCCAGTTCTTAAAGTCACTGATAAAATACCACAGGCGTACTTCACCAATGTTTTACAATCTCAAGTTCACCTTAATGAGCACAATCACAGGATCACAATAAGGATCAGTAGAGTTCACTGAAGGGACATACAATAGAGCATATCACTGATTCAGTCACCTCTTGTTTTTTATTCCAGTAACTACAGCATTACTTTTTGTACTGATAGTGGTCTGCTCATATCGAATCAAATTTTGAGCGGATGCCTGCAAGCGATAGGTAGGATTATTGTTCTGCCCATTGCAGATTCTCACTTGGCAGAAATGGTTTTCAACACAATCTTGATTTATCATGGCTGGTTTTATGACAGCTTGTGGAAATTGGCTTAATTTAATGGCAACAACTGACTGAAATCCCAGTATCATTGATTGCAAATCAAACCACAATTTGCTTGTAAAGAACTTCATTGAAGACTTGGTGCCTGCTTCAGCTCTCCATTGATTTAAGAAGGACGGGAACTCTTGTAACTGCACCAAACGATGGTCACTCAGACGTTTGATGGTCTGTCTGTCATTAAAAAGCTGAATTGCACACAATGTGTGGCCCAGTAGCTCAATTGTTGAATCAAGGCTACTTCCATCCTACCCTTTGCTGGTTAGGTGACTTTTGTATGCCTAGAATCAAAGGTGCACCTTCTTTAAGCAGCACTGAGTAATGCGGGAATAATTTTAAACAGAATTCTAGTGTCTGGGCATGAATTATGTCCAACATTTCCTTCAGCTGCTTTCAGACACAGGGAGTATTTATTGAAAGTGTACAGGGTAATCTAATCTTTATTGTTGTTGTTGACTTTCCTCAAACTAACAAGGTCCAAGAATTGGTACCTTCTATTTTACCTTTAAAAGAGCCAATATGTTCCTGTCAAGGACATCTTCTGTGAGATGGTTCTGCTTTTTAGAGGCTGGAAATGTTCCACTGTCAGCTTCTGATGATATGACATGGAAAATTCGTCTTGGTCGTAGTTAAATACATTCCAGAACTGGTCCCATGTTATCAATGGTCTTTCCTTTAATTGTCAGACAGTGGGCCCCAGACTCATCTATCTACTGAGCTCTTCAGAATATTACTCCTTATCGTTTTAAAGTTGTTCTGGAAAGATAATGTAAGTAGGGTAGTTAGGTCTCAATGCTAACACCTTACCTCATTTTGTTGTATTTTGAAAACTTTCATGTTTTGGTTTGATGTTCATTAAAGTGATCAGTGAGGGTTCTCTGTTCTTTGTTCCTCAAATTTGTGTTTCCATTGGCATTGCTGAAGTTGCTATTATAATGGTCATTTTCAATTGATAGTTGGCCTGAAACAAGTGTCTTTATTAATAGAGGATGTGTGAGATAGAAATGTTTCTTAAAACTTAATAATCAGTGACTTTGTTTTAAGTTGTATCATGCATCAATGAAATCCCATCCAATGATAATTATTATATGGAAACAAACCCACCTTTGAGTCCATCATGAATACAAAAGGTTGACCTGTCTAAATGTTTTGAGCAGTATATTTTTTATTCATGGCTTCGTCATCCCCTTTGAAGTGCAGTTTTACGAATTGGTGATTTATTTCAGCACCATCAAGAAGGCACCAATACACATAGAAGCCAGTTTCTAGCATTTTGAGAACTCCTTCCCAGAAACGGTCTGTTGGTGTGCACAAACTGTATGGAAACTGTGCAATTGGAAATCTGAAACCACCATCTTTCAAGAATATGAATTGAAGAATGTGAGTAGCAAGCTTCGGTTCACTGTTTGACCTGAAATTCAAGCAGTGAAATAAATTTATAATATGGTTACTTTCATGCTTAGTCTTATGTAGTTATTATTGTAGGCATTGAAATTGTACTACTAAGAAAAAACATGTGCTTGTTCGGTTTCTATTAGGCAATTAATTATCTAAATTTTGTTCATTACCTGACAACTTTTCAAATGCATCATGCATGTTCCCAAGGTCCACAAATCCAACAAGTTTATCTTTACCATCTTTGATGACCATTTTGATGTCTTCCTGGTTGCAGTAAATGAAAGGCAATGAAATAAAACTCCTTATTAAGGTAGAGAATAACAAAATATATTAACTAAATCAATCACAGAAATGGCTTATTTTGTCATTTGTTTGGGAAAATAATTTGCTGCTGTCACAATCAAGATCTCAAGTTAATTTTCTTTTATAATTATTCCAAAACTGATGATGACAACCTAACTCCATTTCAAGTCTCCACAATTATTAGTACAACTCAGAGGTGAAGCTGAACTATCAGCATTGATTTGATATGAAGTTCAATCCAAAGTGGAGGCTTCAAAGTGAAATCTCCGACTCATGAATTATTGAGGAGCCATGTGTTTTTCCAGGCCTTTAGAATGGAGAAAAGTTTGTATATCACCCCAAATAACAGCTGCAAAGGAGACTATAAGTTTGATTTCTACCCTGGATTTTGATTTTACCTAAAATAAAACCACCCATGTAGTCATGTGGCTGTAGCATCTTCCAGGCACCATTTTAAGATGTCCATGTTCCATCCTGGATTCTGGGGGGTTTTGTTTTTGTGATACATTTAAAAAATGAATGAGTAATACATATTCCGATTTTCTTGTGCTATAATTAAAATTAAATTAGAAAACTTTGTTAAACTTTTAGTATAGTATTTTCAGTGCATGTCTGTCCATGTTTGGAGTCTGTAAAGTTTGACTGGATATTGGGTGAAACATTGTTTCTTCTGATTGATACATGTCTTATTACTTACCTGATTGTGGGGTTACTTAGTAGATACAAGAACTTCTGCAGTGGGTCAAGAGTGTGTGGATTCTTGATGTATAATTCCACACATAACCCTATTATCCTGTTGGAAAACAAAGCAAGTGAATGTTTTCCACCACAACATCCATACCCTTCCTGTGGACGGCTAATGCCCCACCTCAGCCCTCCAAGTTTAGAATGACGGTCTTAAGACCCTTCTTCCCCCTTGCAAGATATTCAATGACCCTTCAGTGGGTGGGTAACGATGTTTTTCTTAACAACTCGGCAGCACACCAGTATCAATTTCAGTTACTATAAAGATCCATTTATACATACTTCGGGTGCCAACGATATCCACGACTACTATCTTCTGTTGTTGTTCGAATAAGACTTTCAGGTCTTCTGGGACATCTTTTGCACCGATGTTGGACATCAGCTGTATCAGATCTGCATGGTCCTCAGATTCCATTTCAACCATTTCTGATTGTAGCCTCGCTCGCTTTTCATGATTCGTTCTCCCTTTCTTCTCGGCCAGCTTGTTTCTACGCGGGAGAGTCCTGTTTTTCAATCTCAAGCTTCGCTTGGCCTTGGAATCTCTACCACCGAAATTTGCACATGGAACAAAGGAGCCTCATTAACCGAGAAGTACAGTATGCAAAGCATTCCATGGTTCATTAAGTGCATTTATACCGATCTACTCATGAGACCGTTCCACTTATTTTTTGGATAGCCGCGGATTAAGAGATGCAAACGTCCATGTTCTTACTACCCTAACACCACTGCTTCATTCCACGTGCAGCTTATCGATGATCTTGTGTACAAGATTAACCCGGGTCCTGTGGGACTTGCGGACAATGTCTTACGCTCTACTATCCATAGACAATGGCACCGCAGCACCGGAACAATCACTTCAATGAGAAACATAATTAACACGCTTATTTCTCCTGTGGCTGCGTCACGGCGCGTTTTTAAACACCATAGCACTTGGAGTAACACCGATAACCTGATCACAATACTTGATGTGGCTGGAACGATCAACTTGCAAAAACAAATGGTAGTTTGTAATCTTAATGCTCGCTCGGTCGGTTTTCAATTTTCAATTTCCAAGAAAACTGTAATGAACACTATATTGAAAGCTTTCCTTTTTTAGTTTAATTGTTAAATTTGATTCCTTTTCAACTCACCAATTAAGTTTCCTTTTACCCTTTACGTCATTAGTTAAACACCTTTGAGTTTTATACTTCCTGTGGACCTTGTCTTAGCTTAGTCTTTAGTTACCCCTAGTACGTGTGTGTAGTGTGGAGCTTATCAGTGCTCGTAATAATTTAGCCGAAAGCTACCTTTGACTGTTGCAGCGCAAGCGGGAACCGATGTGTAAGTGAAACGTTTATGTTAGTCCTTAAAAAAGGTTACAGTGTAGTATTTTAACTTAGTAAAATCGCGGTTTCTGTAGGTTTATTTTGCTTTAGTTTTACACGTGCCACACTTCAGTTTTAAGGTTCTATTTTGTTTCTTTCATTGCGAGATTTCCGTTATTTGCGTTCCTTGTAGTTTAGGTTTCTGTGTATATAGTTGTTGTATAGGATTTTTGTACATCTTAAGTCATTCTTTTTCATGTTTCAATATCATAGTGGCACTCCCAAAAACATCTGTTTCATCAAAGTTATGATCGGAATGTCCGCTATTGTTCATACGCGATTGCTATTGTTTATTTCTTTAGCATTTAGTGATTAGTTTATTGATTACATTGTATTTCAGTTTGCGTTCGAATATTGTCGATTAAATCACCGCTAATCAAAGTTGGTTCTCCGTGATACCGTTGGCCTTATTCGACCAGTAAAACAACAACCGCTATCCAGCTCATCGCGACACGTTGTCACGCCTTTCAACAGACGCCGTGAGCGGCGCTACAGAAACAAATATTGAAAATTAAAGATCAAATTTCAATTTTCAATCTACCAGAAAAACAAAATACCAATTTTCAATTTTCAATTTTCAATTTTGAAGGAAAATGGAAATTGAAATTCGGATGCCAATTTCCACATTTCAATTTTTCGAGTTTTTCTTACTTCCGGTACATTTAAGTCAGAGAAAGAAACATCATTGTAATTTATCACATTATTCTTGACTGGCATACAAGCAAAAGATGGAATATATCTGGAGAAGCCGTCTATGGCACAAACATGAACTACACCATGTGCTGCAAGTTTCTCGTTTTGGTCCATGTGCAATTTATGCCCATGGTAGCACAGGCGTCCCAAGCTCACGTTTAGAGAAAGCGAAGAATTAATGATCTATTTATTCTGTATTCGAAATTTTTATATTTTAATTGAATGAATATGTAATAAAGGTTGACAAGGAATTCTTAAAAAATATATCTATTTATTCATATAGGCGTCACGGCTGTGCGAGTTGGAACGTGACCTTTCATCTTACGCGGTGTTAGGTTACACGAAAACCGTTGAGAATTTGAGCGCTTTATAAGACGTTGTATGGGGAATAAAATATCGTTGATTTACAACGCTAAATACTTTAAAATATCCACGTTTTTAAAGTCAGATGACTAAAACAAACTCACCTCTTGTGTGTCCGTTGTGCTTTTGTGCAAATGTCTCTTGTTCGAAAATCCTCGCGCATTACGCTGAAAATGAGCATTTGATTCCACGATCGCTTCTTTTTATGGACCTTGTGATATCGTGGTCGGACACGGCCGCGGAAGAGGCTTGGCCCAGGGTCAAATTTCGCGCTACCCAGGGTGGTACAGTCAATTAATGTACATTAACGACAATGGATCAAGGCGATAGTTTACTCAGTGGATGGGGTAAGTAATGTACATCAATTGATTGTACCACCCTGGGTAGCGCGAAATTTGACCCTGGGCCCAAGCCTATTCCGCGGCCGTGTCCGACCACGATATCACAAGGTCCATAAAAAGAAGCGATCGTGGAATCGGCGGTGGAAAATGCTCATTTTCAGCGTAATGCGCGAAAATTTCCGATCGGATGGATTTTCTGGACGCAAACCGCCTCCGAGTTGAAAACGGTCGAAACCCGTGTGTGCAGCCTTGACTCCGTCTTATGAAGGGAAGAACAGTGGTGGCATAAAAAGCCCAAAACAGAGTAAATACCGAAAAAGCACAACGGACACACAAGAGGTGAGTTTGTTTGAGTCATCTTACTTAAAAAACGTGGATATTTTAAAGTATTTAGCGTTGTAAATCAACGATATTTTATTTCCCATACAACGTCTTATAAAGCGCTCAAATTCTCAACGGTTTTCGTAACCTAACAACGCGTAAGTTCCAACTCGCACAGCCGTGACGCCTAAATGAATAAATAGATATATATGTATTTTTTTTTAAGAATTCCTCCTCAACCTTTACCACATATTCAATCAATTAAAGTATAAAAATTTCGAATACAGAATAAAAAGATCATTAATTCTTCGCTTTCTCTAAATTTCGTGTAACCTAACACCGCGTAAGACGCCACCTTAGCCGCAGATCAGCTGACAGAAGATCTTCGGAACATAGCAGCATGGTGTTGCCAGAACAGTCTACTCATTAACCCGGACAAGTCAAAACTTCTGGTTCTGGGGACTCCGCAGATGCTGACGAAGATACCAGATGATCTAAGCATTACACTACTTAGCAAGGAGATTACACCATCTAAGTCTGCGAAAAACCTGGGAGTTATAATGGACTTTATTATATGGCTTGCTCCGTGAGCGGGCAAGATGAACCAAATCGTGCGCTGTGATTGGCTACCCGAGCGGGCAAGATGGAGCTATCTTGCCCGCTCGGGACCACCCGCCGTGTCCCGCGAGAAAAATTTCCCCGAAAGCCACATAATATGTAATCTAACGTACGACGAACATGTAACTCAAGTAACCTCGAAATGTATCGGTAGCCTTTGTCAAATTAATCGTGTAAAATATCTGTTTGATAAGCACACGTTGTTTACTATAATCAATTCTCTCGTATTTAGTAAATTATTGTATTGTTCATCAGTATGGGTTAATACCACCAAAAAAAACATTGAGCTATTACGAGCAGTGCAAACTTTGCAGCCCGGATAGTTTCTGGAACGAGGAAATTTGATCATGTTACACCTATTCTTAAACAGTTACAGTGGCTGCCAATTATTAAATAACTTGCGGTTAGGGATGCTACCATGGTATTTAAATGCTTAAATGGACTTGCACCTCCATATCTTTGTCAGAAGTTTACAACCAGATCGGAAGTGCAAAACTGCAACACTAGGAATAGGGACCGCCTACATATACCACTCTGTAGGACGGCTGTAGATCAGCGCGCGTTTACCTTCAGAGGCTAAAAGCTGTGGAATAGTCTGCCAGATGAGTTTCAGTCTATCACTAATTTAGATGTATTTAAAGTAAAAATAAAACAGCATTTTTTAAGGGTATTTTTGGAAAACCAAGTTTTAGATATCTGACATTGTAAATTAAGCTGAAAAGCCTTTCGAGGAGATTAATAAAGCTATTATTATTATTATTATTATTATTATTATTGACACTTTTATTGATATCGCGGTTTTAAATGATCAATAGCATAACGAGACTAGTCCTAGGCTATGCTATGAAATTTACAATTATGAATGTTCAGTTAGACTATTCCTTTCAACGTTCTGTTCAGTTCTTTCTATCTCTTATAGGTATAAAAGTTCTTGACTATTTCGACGTTTTGTGACATGATCCATTTCTGGCTTTTCATTATTAGATATTGTGTCTCTTCTTCGTTCTTTCCTGTTAAATGTTCATTGATATCGTTCTTCAGACTTTGGTGGTGCTAGGAAATAAAAAACTACATTTACTTGGTTGACTTTGTAATCAGGGTATTGATGTTTAATACCCGCCCTTAGCTCTCTGTATTTGTCTTGCTTGGTCTTCCACCTGTCTGATATCAAGCCTATACCGCAAACCGTTCCTTCGATGAGTAGCCATGTTTTCTTCTCCTTGTCAATTACTGCAATATCAACCTTGTTTGCGTTGTTTTCCGGCTTTTTTTCCATATGGAATTCAATGTTCCAATTTATTTTGGCTAGTGAGTTCTCTATGACCGGTATCGCTGGTCTTTGTTGATACCAAGGTCGTTTGTGATCACTTTCCTCATTGAAACCATAGACTGAGAGTAGGTAGTGGTAGTAAGGTCTCAGCATTTTATCATGACGTGACGTGTATAGAGACTGGGCTATCTTTGAGCATGCGCTCATTACATGGGTGACAGTCTCTTGCTTTTGTGAGCACATTCTGCAATTCAAGTCATCTAGGTGCTGCTGTAGTTTTGCCTTTTCATACGTCTTAGTTGGTAGGAGCTGTTGTCGTAGGTTGGTATTCACACTGTATACGATGTCAGGTATGTTTCTCCATTTTTGTAGCAACTTGCACACGTCAGCAGCCATTTCTTTGTCTTTGCTTTGTGCTGTCGTGAACGCTCCAAGCCATTTCTGTTCTGTTGTCTCCTTCATATAGATACTGTTTTTTGCTTGAGTGAGGAAGTCTGAGATGTGTTTTGGACTTGCCTGCTGGACTTCGATGGTTTTTTAGTCTTCATTGGTGAGCACTGTCTTTGTTTTGTCAAATGTGATGGTAATTCCGAGGCCTTTAGCGTAATTTGTTGCATCTTTAAGGACTTATTTTCGTCCTTTAGCAATCTTCGATTCTTCAAATCTTCGTACTAGTTGTAGTCGTGGATCTTCACTTCTCATAAGGTAATTGGATACCTTGATTTTTGTGATCTTGTAAGTTGTTTCAATCTCTGTAAGGCCCTGACCTCGCTGATAGGTTGGTAAGTATAACATCTTGGTTGACTCACTGTTGTGCATCCCGCC
>BLFK01000673.1:293077-306960 GCA_014634185.1 Astreopora myriophthalma | reverse complement strand
TTATGTACGTTACTTATATATAATATATGTCAAAATATTATCCACATGGTGTAAAACTATCAAGAGGGCAAAAAGAGAAACTTGCCTCAGCAGTGAGAAACAATTCAGCGATAACACTGAGATTATCAAAATCAGAACTCACAGGACCAGATCAACTTATGTTGACCAAAACGCAAATAAATAAATTGAGAAGAGCTATGCAAAACAATACAGGATCTGACATTAAAATAAGCAAAACACAAATACGCAAAGCAGTACAAGCAGGGGGGAGTTTGTTTTCCTCACTCTTCTCTGTAGGTACAAAACGCCTTCCAAAAGTACTCCCATTGGCATCAAAAGCTTTGGGACCACTAGCAACTGGAGCCTTGTCAGGTTTGTCCGGTGTAGCGGTTGATAAAATATTTGGAAGGGGTCAAACTGGAGGATTTTTGATTCCGCAAAATAAAATAGAACAACTGATACAGTATAAAGATTGGCTAACGGATGCACAAAAGAAACAAATAATGAAGGCTATGCAAACAGGTGGGAAACTTATAATTAAACCAACCAGAGCACAATCTGGAGGCTTTTTGGGTACTTTATTGGCTTCAGTTGGTATACCATTGCTTCTTAAGGCAATATGGGGAAGGGGTCTACAAGTTGACCGTACACGTAACAGACGATCTGTACCAGTATATGTCCCTGGAATGCCACCCATGCCAATTCCTCAAAATGGGGGATTAGTCCTTCCACAAAACTGGCGGCCTCCTCCTTTTATTGGTTCATGGGACAAACCAATCGGTATGGGAGTAAAAAAAAAGACTCGAAAAGGAAAAGGATTGTTGCTCGGAAAAAACAGTCCATTCAAGGGGATTCCATTAATCGGAGACATACTATAAGGTTCATTAATAAACCCCTCAGTAACTATGATTTGATTGATTGGGTCAATAAACTAAGAATCAAAAACTTTCGAGGTATTTACAGTAGAGATAAGTTACCGCAAAGGATGATAAAAGATGAAGTGGGTGTCATTAACCTAGATTCACATATTGGTCCTGGTACACATTGGGTTGCCTATCGTAACGGAAATAAATATGCAGAATATTTTGATAGTTTTGGGTTGAACATGCCAAATGAAGTTGCTCAATATTTGTCAACAAGTGGCAAACAATTAATTTATTCAAATGATGAAATACAAGAAAGAGACTCGGTTTTATGCGGTTATTGGTGTTTGTATTATTTATTTGAACGACAAAAAGGGACAAGTATTCTGAAAACTATTCACAATCCACATTTCGACATGGACGACCAAAGCGTCAACCATGAATTTATAATCAAATACTTCACAAATAAACCACAAGTACTATAATATAATATATTATATGTATATATGGTAAGATCGTATTGTGTTAAACAAAAGAAAATCACCGAATGCGTACCGGGAAGTGAGCGCATGGTGAAAACTAAAAATGGAAGAACTGTGATGAAATGTACTTGTGCAGAATGTGGGATCACCAAAACCATGTTTGTAAAGGGAAACTAAAAGGCCCGTCTGAAGGGGCGGGCTTATTTGATACAAAAGGTGCCCAAATGTTTAGTACATTACCATTCAAGGCAACTTTTAAAGGTCTTCAATATTTAGATAAATTGGGGGCAATAAAAGGTCTGAATAGCAAACATATTGATCAAGTATTAGATCGTCTTTCTGGAAGTGGTACAGATATTCACAAACTGATTGGACGTTTACCAAAACCAAAATCTGGTTGGACACCTGCAAAATATAAATATATGGGACCATATAATCCACTCAATAAACAGCTTGAATATGATCCCACTACTGGTCAGGTTACAAAATGGCATGTTCAACCTTATAATAAAGTTGATGAAATAGCAGCTCATCATGATATATGTTACGAAATGGGGAAAGACAAGGGAGATTGTGACCGAACAATGGTCAGATCACTTGATCAAATACCTTATGGCGAAATACCAAAATGGGGACAAGCGGCTCGTTTCATCATAAACCAAAAACAGAAACGGGGTCTTGGAGTTCCAAAAAACGGAAAAAGCCGTTGAGTGAAGAAAACTGGCAAGAAAAATTAGCAGATGAGTTACATGCACCCATAAAACGTAATTTCATTCGGCGGCGTATAATTGTAAATCATGTTGATGAGATTTGGGCGGCAGGCCTTGTTGAGATGCAACAGTTTAGTAAATGGAACAAGGGTTACCGATATCTTTTAACAGTTATTGATATATTCTCGAAATACGGTTGGATTGTTCCTTTGAAGGATAAGAAAGGTGAAAGTGTTAAATATAGTTTTGAGAAGCTGTTTAAGGAAGGCAGAAAACCACAATATCTAGGGGTTGATAAGGGAAAGGAGTTCTATAACAAACATGTGAAGGACTTCATGGATAAAAATGGGATACATATGTACTCTACAAATAATGAAGAAAAATCATCAGTGGTTGAAAGGTGGAATCGAACAATCAAGTCCAAAATGTGGAAGCAGTTCACTGTTCAAGGTAATACACAGTATTTAGATATGTTACCTAAATTGGTAAAAGAATATAATAATACAATACATTCAAGCATAAAGATGACGCCAGTTGAAGCATCTGATAAAAAGAATGAAGGAACCGTTTACTTCAATTTGTATGGTGATATAGATGCATCAAAACAGAAACCGAAATTCAAAATAGGCGACAAGGTCCGAATACCTAAGTATAAACGGAATGTGTTTGACAAGGGTTATACACCAAATTGGACGGAAGAAGTGTTTACAGTTGATAAGATCCAATACACTAATCCAATAACATACAAACTGAAAGATCTAAGAGGTGAAGATATTCAAGGGAGTTTTTATGAACCTGAATTATTAAAAGCCAGACAGGATGTTTTCCGTATCGATAAAGTCGTTCGGAGAGATTATAAGAAGAAACAAGCTTTAGTGAAGTGGAAGGGGTATAGTGATGAATTCAACAGTTGGATACCAATGAAGGATTTAAAAGATATATGAAATATTATATAGTGATATATTATATGTTGGTTACCGGTAAAGATTTTAATTCATTAAAGCTTAATGCTAAACTATTTTTCGGAGCAAAAGACCTTACTTATTCAAACCGTGAAAACAAAAAATATGTAGTGACGCTCCCAAATGGGCGGAAGATCCATTTCGGGGATAACAGATATGACGACTTCCTTACTCATAAAGATGAAAATAGACGTTATCTATACCGTAGAAGAGCGTCCAATATAAAAGATAAAGATGGCAATCTTACATACACTGATACAAATTCACCTAATTTTTGGAGCTATCATTTATTATGGTAAACGATAAATATTTATCTAACATATATATATACATACTATTATACGATATTGCCCAGTAGGCTGAAAGTTGTTTCAGATTATACTGGTTTTTGCTATTATAGCCAAAAATGATTAACGTTTCCGGCTATTTATTATTTTTATTTAATTATTTATTTATTATTTTATCTACTGCTTTATTATGAAGACGCGTAGTCAAACAAGAAAGGTAAATAACCCAAGTACTACCAGTGATGAAATATCTTATGATCCCAATGATCCCGATTCTTATAAACGATTTTGGGCAAGTATTAGAAAAGAAGTGAAAAAACTAACAGATGAATATGGTGGGGCATGGCCTTATAGCGCAGAGTGGCCTTATGAACGCATTTGTTAAATTATATTTCATATAGTTTGATGGATTTTTCTTAGATCCCTCAAGTATTTCTTTAAGCCAAAAATGGACATACACATTACTTAAAGATATGTCACTTATTATAATTGTATAGAATAATGGAAAATAATAAAATGTCATATAATAGTATGGAGAAAATAAATCTCGAAAAATTCAGCAAACGTCAATTGATGGACATGCTGATAAAGGAATGGAGCGATAAAGCCAAAAGGCAGGAAAAAATACCTGTTAAACCCGTTAAAACTAAAATAATGAATAAACCTATTACGAAAAATAATATGTATACTTTGAAAAAGGAGGCCATTGTGTTCCCAAAATTACCAGTATCATTATATCAATTCCGTCACGAGGAAGCCAAACTAAATGGAGCAGTTACAAAGAAAAACTCATCATTCGTAAATCTGTTCAGAAAACGTCTCAACACGTTCAAAGGAAAAAGGGAAAACATTTCAATAACCATTTACGTAGATATATTAAATGGAATATCTAATAAAACTACCCAGCGTACTTATGGTCCATTTCAAGTAGATGTGCCTCAAATGAATAAACACGACATGTACAAATTTATGGTATATGTTCTTCTGGATAATAATTTCACACTTTTATCCGCACAAGAAATCAGAGAAGTAGGCAGTAGAATACTCACACACAATAAACAATTCTTCAAAATGCACCAAATGGGTGGTCTGAAATTAGAATCATATTTATTGAGCAACCAACGAAAGATAAAATCTCACGGTGATAATACTTGTGTGTTGGATTATGTATGGGACCAAGTACGAGGAAAGAAAGGGTTCAAAACATATAACTATGATAAACTGAAGACAGAATTGTACAGCTTTGCATGTGAACCACCAATGATATCAACGGATGAGTTAATAGATTGGGCCAAGAACTGTCACACGAATGTATCAATACACGCATTTGATAGTATGTACAGAAAGTTTATCACTTTTACAAATTCTATTACAAAAACAGATATTTCATTGGTTTACATAGTAAAGGATCATCACTGTTTTCCTATTACTGATGAAAAACTTAAATTGACTGCCGCAAAGGCCAATCAAGGTGGTTGTGACAACCTGTTAAAATATATGTCAGACTTGAAATGGACACGGCGACATGAATTTGTACATAGAGTCAACGATGCATATGAATTATACACACTTGAGAAAGAGAATAACATAATTATTTTACCAGAAGACATGAAAATGAAAGAAGTCATTGATATATATATCAACACTTCGCAATTGTATATCGAATACCTTCACTGGAACAATAATGGTATACTCGATGGGTTCATTGATCACAAAAAGAACATGTACCTGTTAAACGACGAATACGACACGCGTAAATCAATATGTGACGAACTATTTGATACATATAAAACGCATGATTTCAAATGGACCAATCAATCATTTACGAGTATTGCTTCGGCATTGTTGAAACAATTGTGTGGACACCTTCCCGAATCATCTTATAATATACATACGCGAGAAATGCTTGATGATTTTTATCCCAGGGCATTGCAATGGTGTGCACCAGAAGAACTTCCCGAGGGTATTGTTAGCATTGATATATCCAAATCGTACCCGAATATCTTGTTGAATAATACATCACCTATCCCTATTTATAATATCCACGATGTTGTCGAACCATTTAAATGCAAAAGCGAACTCCGACAATGTGGTGAATTTTACATCGATGAAACAGTATTAAATAATTACGGCTCAGCGATAAAATTGGAAGCTGGTTTTTATTCTAGCAACTTAATTTATTATCTTGTCGATACCCTGAACATGCCCCTGGATAACATTAAATACAAAATAGTGACCAAAAAAGCACTGAAGCCTGATACATTCAAGATGTTTATAGAGTATATCTTTGATGTGTTTCCGGAAAGCGATGCCAAAAAGCTTGCTAACAGTTTTATTGGAGATCTTGGGCGCAAATATGATAAAACGAATCACGGGTTCACATGTACAGAATATGACACAGCAATGTGTTGTTGGACGCGTGCAATGGCTGATAATCGAAACGTAACAATTGATCATTATGATAATATATATTTGATAAAGGAACAAACATGTAAGCGTATCTTTTCAGACAATACCAGTATTAATAGATTTATCGTTTCAGAGGCTATACTGACGCTTTTACAGTTGATAGAAACGTGTCATGGCGATGATAGTGTGTTATGGGGGTACAATACAGACGGGATATATATAACAGATCCTACCGTCAAATTCAAGAACAAGAAAGATGTGAAATTCCGCACAAGTAAAATAGGCAAAGCATATGTCACCGACAGCAAATTGGTGTACTTTGAAAAACATTACAGGGAAAACCTTGATTATGACAATTACATCACGAAAAAAGGAAAAGGTTGTATTTTTAATGGCCAAGCAGGTAGCGGTAAAACTACTAAATTATGTGAAATGGTGAAAGATGCAAAGAATCCTCTTGTACTGAGTTTCACTAACAAAGCCATTGAAAACGTAAAACGTAAGTTGACGAACAAACGGGTCGAACATGTCAATTCAATATGTCATACATTCGATTCTTATTTTTGTGAATGGAATGGGCGAGATATCGATTGTCTTGAGAATAAAACACTGTTCATCGAAGAATTTAGTATTGTGCCTAACAAATGGATGACCAGGGTATATGAAGCGTACACGTTGTATAACAACAAAGTTTACATGTTTGGTGACCCCAATCAATGTGAACCTGTTGAACCCGGAAGTCAAATACATACCGATTATCTCGATTCGAAAACTGTAAAGGAAATGTGTCCCAATATACAAACACTACAATACGTAGAAAAATCCAGCAGATATGACAAAATAACACACGAAATGTTAGCCAAATTCCTAAAACATGGAAGAATCTCGACATATTTCAATCCGATAAACGATGAACTCAATAAGAATATATGCTATCTGAATGCAACAAGAATAAAAGTTAACGCGAAATGTTGTGAGAGATTCACCAAGGACAAAAACTTCATAACGGTAAACTTCAAGTACAATGGCAAGAAAGAAACGTACAAGGTATGTACAGGCATGCCCGTAATTGCAACACAAAACATTAAAGACATTAAGATATTTAACACTATGGAATTTGCTGTTGATGATATATTAAACGATGAAATAAAGGTGAATCAATGGTTTGATATCAAGGAGTTTTCTGAGTCGTTCATTCCAAGTTTCTGCGTAACTGTATAAACCAAGGTTGTGATATCAATGAGCATTACAATATTTATGATGTTAATCGCATGGACAAAAAACAATTGTATACTGCTATGTCGCGTACAAAAAAATTTGATTATATACATATCAATAACAAAGAACTGAACAATAAATATTTGTATCGCAAAACACCTGCTTTAGAGTTGACAAATTCCAATTTATAAAGTAATATTTGATAATGGTAAGATATATGTAGGTTCGACATGCGAAGACCTTGAAACACGTCTAAAATGGCACAAAACTAATAACAAAAGTCAAGTGTTCAAATACAAAAACAACAAACCCAAGATAAAATTGATCGTGCGCGCTCCTTCTAACGACAAAAAGGGTCTTGAGAAGGTAGAAAGCGGTTACATTGAAGAGTATGCGGATAAGTACGGTGACGCACTGTTAAACATCAGATCGAATCCATTGAAAAAGGTCAAAACGATGAATTATGAAGTTAAAATAGAAAACGACGTGCAATTAAAAGAAAGAATAGCGAAACTAGAAAACAAAATAACCATTAAAGACGATACAAAAAACAACCAATACTTTTACGACGCGTACATTGAAGGAAAAAGGTATAAAACCATGGCAAGATACGGGAAAAAACCAAAAGATCAAGCATTAGAACAGATAACTGAGAAAAAACAGAAGCTGATTGACGAACTGACTCTTTACTTTGATTAAAAATATAATACCGAACTTTGAATAATACATGGATCCTTTTCATGAATTTCGTGAAATGGATTTAATATTTTATTGCGTTTGCGGGGCCTGGAATTGCACTTTTTTCATGATTTTGCATTTTTGGGGTTATTTTTGCATTTTACCTTAAATTTTTTGCAAGGGGGGACCCTTGGATTTGGGAAAATGAGTGTGAGAAATCGGTATTACAGCCCATGTAGTCTCGCCGCTTCGCGGCTCGTGGTATTTTGGACAATTTTGAAATATCACTCGCGGTATTATTGCCAAATACCACTACAGGTCATGCTATTACCTATACAAATATCCTTTTAAAGAAAATGGTCAAGGTGGATTCCTCAGAATGCTCTCTTTGTAGAACTGTGGACGAATCCCTTGAACATCTCTTTGTATCTTGTCCCATCATCACAACGCTTTGGAGTGATTTGATTCGTTGGTGTAGAGGTATAAATATCCAAATTGATTCACTCTGCGCTTTGGTTTATGGAAAAGGAAGGACGATTTTTTGTTATTGAATCATATTATTATTATTGCCAAACAATATATTTATTATGTTTTAAATCCGTCCCTCTCTGTTCTTTTATTAAAAATCGATTCAGTTTATGATATTGAAAGTAGAATTGCAAGTTTAAATAATAAGTCAAATATACACTCGTTAAAATGGGGCAAGTATATTGAGAGACAACAACAGTTAAAGTGCTAGTATCGATTTGCGCAAGAAATTTATAATTTGTTGCTACTAATTGTTATAACATCCTGTTTACGTTAGTTATTATTATTATTATTATTGTTGTTGTTGTTGTTTTTATTTTGTTTGTAGTTCTTTGTGGGTGTAAAGTATTACATTATTATAGAAAAATCAATAAAATACAAAAAAAAATCTTAAATTTGTCTTACTAATAATTCAGCGGACGCCTCTATTGTCGCGTTCCCAGTATCGTATAGCGTTGCGTGGCACTGAGTCCGCCAGGTCAAGCACAGAACTGAAACGCTGGCTCGATTCGACAATTTTTATTCGACAATCAGGCTATTTACAGCAATGCGGCAAAAACTAAGAAAGGGAAATTATAACTCCTAAACAAGAGAGCTAAACTAAAAATACTCCACAAAAAGGAAAAGTTTTACAAAGTGGAAAGCTTGACTTACGTCTGATCTGGCCTCCGAGGTTACAAGTTCTCCGATAAAGGTCTCCAGTAAAGTCTCCGAAAGAAATGTCTCCAAGGAAATACTCTGGTTGATGTTAACGCGAGGCGGACTAAGAACAACCGCCCCAAAAACCTGCTTAGAACTGGATACTACACTGAATGACGTAACGGAAAGAAAAAGGGGAGAACGTCTTGTGCGGTTTATCAAAAAGAATCTTGACTAATTGGCGATAATCAAATAAATCACAGATTGAATTATCAAGAAAAAACAATAACGACAAAGTTTACGGATTTCCTTTACATCTATTAAGCGGACGCGGACACCAAAATGCATTTTATTTCGCTCATTTTCAGTATTAAAAACCTTACCAAGCGGACCCCTAAGCTAAAAACAATTAATACAACATAAAATTACGTCTGTCGATAGATTTACAACATGTGAGTATCATTAACGATCAAAGTTCACTTCATCACTGCATGAAGTAAAGAGGTTAATCTGTACAATCAAATTAGACTTTTTTTTTTTAGCCACTCGCAGGAAAAGTCGCCCCCATAAAAGAGGTATTCACAGGGAAGCTCTAAGCCATAACCTGCGGCTCTGTTCAATCGTTTCCCGATAACTGTTGGAAACAAAGCAAGCAAACCGTTCATAATTCAACTGGTCTACGCCAATCGTATAATTGTCTTTAATTGAATTGACTTGAATTATTATTCGATCCAAAAGTAACACATAACACAGTTTCAATGAAAACCCTAAGACGATCGCTACATAAACGCACGAGAAATTTTCAGCAATGAACACTTACTTCTTTGACGATACCCAGTTAGATCGGTTTCGGTAAACACGGGTCAAACAGTTCAGATAGGTCAGAAACAGGTGAGCGAAACAGGTCAGCAAAACATAACGTTACATTCAGTTTTCCGTGTATAAGCTCTAAGTTTTTCTAGCCTAAAGGTTTTCCCATTTTGCTATTAAATTACACAACTAAATGTCAATCAAAATCAATCAACGAAATGTCAAAGCCCATTGTATTAACGAAACAACTGTTGCCTTGCCGTAGTTCGTGCACTTTTCAAAACGTTTGTCACGTGCGGTACCATAAGCTTCGGAATATGCACAACAACTCTTCTACACGCCGACCGAAACCTTTCAATATTCGCACTTTACCTCATGCCATCCCCCAGGCATAAAAAGACGGCTTCATTATAGGTGGAGCAATGAGATTGTTTAGAACAAACTCTTCCACCACAACATTTGAAGAGTGCCCTCTCAAAAACAAACAACGCCTGAGTGCAAGGGGTTATCCCAAATCAGTGATCGAAAGGCCTCCAGACCGTTGGCCCTAACACAAAGGCGAAAAAAAACAGGAGGATATTGCCCTTCGTCACCACGTATCACCCAGCAGTCAGAAATCGTAAAGAAACACTGATGGATCACTGGAGCCTGATAAAGAAGCAACCACGGTTATATAAATTCATACAAAAGAGGGAAATCTCTAAAAGACAGGCTCCTAAAGGCAAAAGTTAATTGTAGTTGCCTCAATGCGAGGCAACTACAGACACCACATGTGGAGTCCGTGTAGGCCTGTCTTAAATGTCCCTTCAAGTTGACCTCGAGCCTAAACTCAGGAGAGCTCTTTAACAATCTGCAATGTTGTTTTCGTAGGATAAACACCGTTTAATGCACTTGTGCAGACCTCTATTAAGCGGACACCCTCAATTAAACGGACTCTTTGCAAGGTCCCAAGGGTGTCCGCTTAATAGAGGTTTCACGGTACATATATATTCCCGTGCAATCCTAATCGAGACCTTCACGGGTAAATATAGAGGCGTTTTGGTCATCCACTGAACTTGTTGTCGACCGTGACAAGGGTACAACGACCCTTCATACATTAAAGCTGAAAGACTCACAAAAACACATTGTCTTCCCCTCGAAACATCGCTAAGGCGATCAGCACCTTGATGAATACTTCCCTGACCAACAAATAAATTGCCGTTTGACATTACAAAGCAACACTTATCGAGTAATTCCGCGAATAAGTGAACCTTGATCTGTAGTTCTACAAGGTCATGCACTTGTCCGCTGGCTAAAAGCCGACTAAAAGCATTTAATGTTCAGAAAATCATCCAAGCATCCTGCCAGAGCAAATCGAGATTTTGAACGCCTACGACAACAGTATTACTGCGAGTGCCAGCGTGTGTGAACTCTCGGTTTTGTGAAGAAAGTGCTGATGAATTTCGTTTTTTTTAGCCCAGTTTCTGTGGAAGGCCATCCTGCTTTATGGCTGTGACAAATTTACAGGTGCTCTTTCTCAGAAATGTTCTATTATGTGATTTTGCGTTTCTTGTTTTAACTTCATTACCTTGACATAATGTTAACGTTTCCCCGTATATGACGGAGAAAACTTGACGTACATGTACAGTGACTTCCTTTTTTAGTGTTTGTAGACACGTTAGAAAACAAGCTAATGGTAGATTCACAATTAAATCTGTTTTCGGAACGAAAAGTCTCTGGGACTTTCGACAAAAAAAAACCACGGGTTACAGGTCCGGGGATTGAATTGGAGTAAGGAGATTGCTCCCACCACTGTCACGACCCTTACAAACCTGGGATGGATTGAAATTGTTCCAGCCCACCTCCGTCGCTAGTCGGTTCATATAGTGATTCTTGTAATTGTTTGTCACGTCAAGAGCGGCTGTTACGAATTCTGCAAGCGGTAGGCGAGATTCGAAGGCTTCTAACACTGACACATGGGTAACATCACTCACTGCTTTGAATACCATAGTCCACCCTATAAAATTGAAATTGTTTATTTCACTCCCTTTCGCAGCCTAGCGTGTGGATTACAAAGATGGCTCACATCCAGCAGTTAAATACTTGCCCAATAATATAGCTGAATGAATGAATGAATGATCATGAATGAATGAATGAAGGAAGGAAGGAAGGAAGGAAGGAAGGAATGAAGGATTGAATGAATGAACGAATGAATGAATGAATGAATGAATGACCGAATGACTGATTAGATGGATTAATGGGTGGATGGATGAATGGATGGACGGATAAATAAATACAAAATTTAAGAAACGTCGTAATTGTACATTATAACTTTGTCCTGGTATTTCACAATAGAGAATTCAGCAAAAGCGCTTTGTCTTTGGGAGCAAGGTGTATTGGGTTCTCTTTGAATTCACCTGATCGAAAGCCATAAGGTCTGCTTTATAGTGACAGCCCGCTTATTTAGCGAGGCTTCTTCCGTTGGGCCAAGGCCAGATTGCTCAAGGACATCGTCAGAGACCCAGTCCATTTGAGAGTTAAAAGGGAATTCCTCAGAAAAGCAAAATTGGCCTTCCCTGGCCGACTAACCTCCAGCAGCCATGTCACAATGCACTGGAAAGCCATATTCACCACCACCTATCAAGAAGCAATATGTCAGTATTTTAAAATTCACCTCTCGTCTGCTACAAAAGAAATTGCAAGAAGTTGAGCGGGCGAACCAGTTATCCATCTCTGACACGCTTTCAGCAATGTTCCTTCGCGTTATTCAGTGAGCACGTGCACTATTTGAAAATGTAAGCAGCTTTGGCGTCGGTGAGGGCAGCTTATGCTCGTGAATGGCCGGTGACCCCAATATTTCTTTTGTATAACATGAATTACTTGCTCTACTTCTTCTCTACAGAGTGTGATGAAATGAAAAACGATCTCACTGTAAGAAGATATATTTTTGGTCATTACGCGACTTAGGCAGTTAGAGGCCCAATAACTAAAATCAGTCAATGAGATCGCTCTATTACCAGTCCAACAGTTGGTAAGTATTGGATCGGGTATTGTCACGGATGGTCCCGTGTTATAGAAGCTAGTAAAAACGTCTCAACGTCACTGTAATGGATTACACCACAGGCAGCCCAGACTAACAATATGAGTGCTCCGTTACCGTACCGATTTATAGGGTTTGATGGTATGGAAAACTTTCAGCAGCATTTCTCTTGTTGAAACAGGCCAAACACGGGGCAACAGCAAGACCTGCCTTCTAACCTGGAGTTTCCTCGTCCGCCCACACCGAACAATCACTTGACTTTTTAGAAACTGGGCCGAGTTGTTCAAAGCAGGGTTAGTGCTAATCCGGGATAAATACCATGACAACCAATAGGATTTAATCGGACTTAAACCCTGGGTTAGGGCTAACCCGGCTTTGAACAACTCGGCCCTGGCTTCTCACACGTTAAACAAATATATTTTGTAACGCTTCCCCAGTTACTGCAGCACGACATATTCACTGCAGCAACCTACACGTGTATAAACTCGCCAAAGGGATGAAAATTTTTCTCGGCTCGATGGCTCTTTTGAGTGTAAGTCAGAATAGGATCAATAGTTAAAAAAAATCATACAATAATAGTGACGAGCCGGCGACACAAAGGGCCTATACTATAAGTCATGGATTTCGTGAAAAAACAAAACACAAGCAAAACTGCTAAAGTGGGATCATATTTTGCATGTAGGTATAATGGCTGATAACTGAGATCCAGGGAGCTAATGAGAAAGTTAAAAATACAATATCTGAGGTTGAGAAATTAATAATTATAAATATCCTTGGACATAAGGGAAGGAACATGTTGTTGGGGAAGGGTAACCCCCACCCTGACCCCTTCGCTTTTCTAAAGGTCCATCCCTAAGCTAGCTATGCATGCTTAATTTAACATGATGTTTTTGTTTTAAAGGGGGCGAAGATATCTAAAGCATGCTTTCATTTATTACAGCTTTTCAAAATTACGAAACCTTTTTTTCTTACATACGTGCAAATCACTACAATTTTCCATTTTGTTTAACACAGTAATGTAAGCAGTTAAACTTAACTTAAGAAAGTAAATTTTGCATACCTTGGACTCACCACAAAATACTGTTACAATTATTTCCACGGCAACAACAGGACAGGGAACATTGACAAGATTAAAGCGGACCGTGGTATCGCGACGCACGCTTACCACAAATCTTCCCGTGCAAACTAAAGCCAAGATGGTCGCTACGAACTCAAAGGACAAGAACAGCGTAAAATAACACAAACACTTACTTGAATATCACACCTACCACTAAAACC
>BLFK01000673.1:271835-279335 GCA_014634185.1 Astreopora myriophthalma | reverse complement strand
GTAATACAATACATGCAAGAGTGTTGTCTCTGACGTCTTGTGCACTCTCACACTTCCTGTGAAGGACTCGCCATCTGCATTTGAGTTCACCGTATGTCTCCTCAATGACCATTCTGGCCCTACTTAGCCTGTAATTAAAATACTGTTGAGAGGGAGTCAACACAGCACTAGTATGAGGTTTCATCAACCAGCTTTGAAAAGGGAAGGCAGAATCACTCAAAATTAGGGGACGGACTTTAATAACACCATCAACGTCTTTACCTATATCAGGTATTGTTTGTCCACCTGCTATTTTACTCCAGAGGTTGGTTGATCGAAAAATTATGGAATCGTGGGAATTCCCAGGAAATCCACAGCTCGCCCAAACAAATCTGTGCCTGGCATCCACCATGGCCATGAAAACGGTCAATAGCCCATGAGGCGAAGCCGAATGGGCTATTGACCCTATATTGACCCTGTCTATTGTTAATTAGACAGCTTAAGGTGGCTCTATATAGCATTGTACAAAGCTTTGGATATTACATACGCATAAATAGTTTCTCCCTCGGCAAATGTTTATCACATAGCACTCGGTAAAAGGGCAATAATAGAAACCTACAGCCTTAGCCTACGTATGGATGACTCTTTCAGAACCTAAATGTTGTTGCTATGGCAAGTACTGACAGAAATGCTTGGCTTGCTTTTTTAATATACCTGACTTCTAGGGGGTGTTTCTACGTTTCTACATGGTGAATTTTCTTTGTTTTGGGGGAAACAGAGTAAACATCCAAGGAGTTTCAACTGACAAAGCTACAAGAAAATCTGTACATAATTTTCGTAGGAATTCGCAATTGTCGTTTTTGACGCGTATTACATTAATGTATGTACATGTATAAAATTTGATGATTTTTTCCTAACGGCGAGAAAAAGAAGAATCCTGTCCATGTGCCAATTTAAAAAAAATTCACCGTCTGGAACGCGCCCAATATGCGCTTTAAGATCACTAAAAAATCTTTGTTTTTCCTGACGTCATCAAAACAGAAATTCTTTACTGCGCTCGCGCCATTCGTACCCATGCTTCGCGCGCCAAAAAAATATATAGAGCCACCTTAAAAGATGTGGTGCCTCGCCCTCGGATATAATTACCATCTATTGTAGTCTGATAAGATCTGTTATTGAATATGCCGCTGTGGTGTATTCGGGGCTTCCACAGTATCTGTCTGCAGCGCTGGAAAATAGCGACTTTAAGATCCACTACGGCGAGGCTCTGGTACAGCAAAAGAGTGAAAGATTACTTCCGGTGACATCACTACTTATGGTTCGAGCAAGGTTTCCCGCCGTAGCACGGCTGTCTGGTGCGGCAAACATGACGAGTTGACGGAGTGTTTACTACGTGAGTAAACTATTGTATTTTTATCGGATCTTTACTCGTTAGAATAGACAGGTGGCATAAAAGCGTTCATTTTTACAATATTTTAAAAGAATTTGGGTTTTATTACGTTCTTTTAGCAAAAACACTTGCTCTAAGTGAAGCCGAAAGATGGACAAGTCAGAGAAGAACACATCGCAAGCATCGTAAGTTCGAAGTTGTTTTTATTTTTTCTCACGTTTAGTCTCTAAAACACTCTTTTTATAAAAAAAAAAGTCGTGCTGGTTAATGCCCAGTTAGATGATGACATCCTTTATTTTTCCAGAAATTCCAGTGTCACAGGTTACTGTTTTTCCTGATCACAAGAGCGCTTGTTTTCTATTCTTTTATCTTTATTAGAAAGTCAATGCAATGCACAAAAGAGCATGATATCCTTCTTTGCCGAGAAGTCCTTGCCCTAGAAGTTTGTACACACAAAAAAGGAACAAACGAAGCAGGGCGACTGTGGGATGAAATGGCCAAGAATCTTGGAGGGTGCCAAACCGTGAGATTTAAATCTAATTTATCTCAGCGGGCCGTCAGGGAGAGATTTAACCTGATCCAAGGCAGATTCAAAGAAAATGAAAAAAACAGAATTGGCTGCATCTGGAATCTCTGTACCAGAACAAGACGAGCTTGATGTACTTCTTGAGGATATAGCAGAGAGAGAAAGAGATGGTATTGCAAAAGCTAGTGAAAAGAAAGGTCAGGAGAAGGCTACAGCAGAGGATATCAGAAACCAAGCTTTGGAACGGATGGGGCAAACAAAGAAACGAAAATCTGAAGAGAGCCAAGAGTCAAAGGAAAGAAAATCCAGGAGAAGCAGTGATGAGGCTCTCCAGTTTATGCAGGAGAAGGCTAAATCAGACATGGCATTGAGAGAGGAAGAGCTACAGATGAGGAAAAAAGAAGAGGAAACAAAGGCTACCCAGTTCCAAGCACTGTTCACCCAGCAGCAATCCGTCTTGCAGGCAATGGCCCAACAGCAGGCTCAACAGCAGCAACAGAATCAACACATGCAGATATAAATGGCTCAGCAAAGACAGGCAATGATGTCTGTCTTATAAAAACTCTCGCAAAAAGAGTGACTCAAGAGAGTCTGGGATTTTTTAAGAACAGGTCAGTTTCATTGCATTTCAGTTTTACAGCAAGAGGCATTACATTAAAAGGGGTTTTGAAATCATTCCATGTATTGTAGCAAAGTTGTGTTTTGGAGTCAGCTACAGTACTGTATTTTAAAGGTAGTTCATTTTGGATGTGTATGGAAGGTCATCAGAGTGTGCCTTTATTTTATATTTGTTTTTAAAAAAGGTTAACTGCCTATGTTACTCAAACAGTTGAATAAAAAAACATGTTTCCCCCATAAGACATGTAAATGGTTGTGTTATAGTTCAATTTTCTTTTGGTGAGGGACAAGGAATAAGTGCTTGTTCACACCAGTCAAGCAAGCACAGCTGCAATAAAATCAAACTTTGACATCTCTAAATTGTGACTCAGGCTTGGGCACAAGCACAAAAAATTAAGACAGTATTGCATTCTCCTTGTGCTTACACTTTCCTTTTGTGACTGAAATGCACTAATGCAGGGGCAAGTAATATGAACACTGTTGATTCTAAGCTTGTGCTTCCTTCAGGCTGATTCACCCTTGTTGAGAGCTTGTATCTTGTGGCTCTGCTCATGTCCTAGTGAGAACTAGGCTTAATATAGTGTCTTGGTATATGCAATTCTGAAGATACACCTATCTGGAAAGTCTAAGCATGGGAAGAATAAGGTGGGGTGCACAAAAAAATATGGCTATTGTTTTAATAACTAGCCTTGAATTCAAGAAAAAAATACTCTTGTGTTTTTCCGTGAATTCAAGGCCGCAAAGGTGAGAACAAAGGCAATTCTGATTGGTTATCATATTATTCAAGTTCATTTCTTTATGTGCAAAAACTGGTCTTTTACTGACATTCTCAAAATGAGCACAATCAATACATTACAGGAGTCAAGTGAGATCAACTCTACAGTATTTTTCATAAGACTGAATCATTACATGACACAAAATTTCTCAATGCAAGTGTGACATGCCTTTACACAATCTGGTGTTGTAAAAATAATCAAAATCTTGAGGTATGCATATGTTGGTGTATGTCACCCTTGAGAACTGATGCTGTGACCCTAACATGTTTCCAACTGCTCTCCTTTAAATCAAAAAAACATCTCAGAATGTCCAAGTGCTCTTGGTTTCATTGCTGTATTGCTAATTTACACCACAAAAACCATAATGCCTTAAGTATTAAAGATTTTCTCCAAAATAGTTAGCCTGAACTGGAGGTATCCAGGGTCTTATGCAAAATAAGTTTCAAGGTTGGGAGGATCACACTGGAAAGAATCATAGCTTGTGTTTCCATACAGACACGTTAGTGCATTTCTGAGAATAGCACTAACAATGTACATTTTCCCCACACTACTCAGTCCCAACTTTAAGTTCTTTTCAAAGTCCAGAAACTTGAAGTAACTAATTATGTCTCCAAACAGCCACTCGACACTTGTTCTCACTGTGCTCATAGCAGTATTGTAAGCTTCCATCTGTGGGGTTAAAGCTCCATTTCTAAATGGACATTGAAGGTGTACGCAGATGGGGTAGGCGGGATCCCCGTAAATACAAAGTGGTTGTCCAGCCAGGCTGAAGGCATACCGATTGAGGTCTTGCAACAGGTGAGAATCTGCAAGCATACCTGCATCATGCTTTCTGCCCTCTGCAACGAAATGCACGGAGGAGTGTTAAAGTTCAGTCAGATAAGTGAAAACAAAATATATAACATTTTGTTGAAAGAACATTGAAGCATTGAGGTTCTCAAAGAAATATATAGTTCATTTTCCTTGTAACTATATGACAATTCAGGGAAAAATCAAACTATCCATTTGTTCATTCATATGTTATGAAATATTGAAAAGATTTTTTTTTATGTAAAAAACAAGCTTTTCTGTGGAAATAGTCAGCTTGGCTATGAAATAATGAGATTGAAGTTTTCTGTAAGAGGGTTTTTTTTATTATTATTATTTCTCATGAAAAAGCAGTTGCATGTTTCCAGGAAGTGAATTTCATGCAATTTCCCAAGATGAAAAGGAAAAACAAAGCACATTGGCAGTTGCCTACTCACCCTGACCCCAGATTCAATTTTCTAAAGAAAAGACAACTCACCGACAGGGCCATGCATATTTGCAATTATTCCATTGGGGCTAACAACAGACTGAAACTTGATTCCATGGACACGCTTGTGTCCTTTGTGAAGCAACCTCTGGTGGACAGTGCCGGGCCTACAAATAGGGCGAAATGTCCCATCAACAAAACCAAAACAGTTATCAAGTAGGCCTCCTTTTCGGTGAACAACTTCGGCAAATCTTTCAAGATTAGCTTGGCTTAGCAGCTGATGATTCCACTGCAGAATGCTATGGCTGTGAACTTGATAGATATGATCCAAAACTTGATTTGTTATCATGCACAATACGGGGAACGGGCTTAGCGAACAAGTGGACCATGTCACTGTATCGGCAAGGGTAACACAACCGCTTCAAAAGCATACACAATCCTTCAGTTCCGTCACAAACTGTCCCTTGGTGACAACTTATAACATCAGGAATCCGTAAAGCCTGAGGAAGTCTTGGGATGTCAGCTTTCTTGAACCGAAATTCGGACAAACATATACATCTTCGGTCAGGTTTTGGAGGTCGAAATGTGGATACAACTCACACGGCAAGTCCAGGTTTCGTGGGTTGTAAAGGTCGTATAGTAAGAGAAATTCGGCGTCATCGAGGACATTCATATCATAATAGAGCATTATAAGCTCTCTTAATTCTTTCCAAGACACCATTTTTTCTAAACAAACATACCACAACAAAAAGACTTGGAGCTGAGTTTCATTTGTTTACATCGAGTTTGACTTCGCCGTACTGCACAAAACTTAGGGTCTTTCTGCAGGTACCGGAAAGCTTTGTATTTTTGGTAACTTGGGAATAGTCTTTATTTGGAGTTGTTTTGTTTCCTGTCTTTTATTTCTTTTGTTTTACGTAAGCACTCACAGAAGGCGCCAAAACTTAATCAATTTGAGTTTGGCGGGAGACAGCGTAGTCGGCCCAGTCTCTTTCGGTTGCCTCAGCCGTACCAGAGCCTCGCCGTAGTAGATCTCCCTAATGTCCAGCGTAGGACATCGTCTATAATCTGGCCTGGCGTTCGTTATGAGGTAGCACTTGCTAGTGCAGGCCTTTCTACTCTTGCCGCGAGACACGACTTATTGTGTACTCGCTTCATTGCGAACATTGTGCCAGATCATCCCTTGTACCCCCTAATAAACAGCAGACTAATAGATATACCTGCCCATTACTCGCTTAGATCTGGTGGTCAGCATCGTCTTCTCCCCCCCAGGACTGCTAGATTTAGCAAATTTGTAACAATCAAGTTTAAGCCTGGATAAAATTATTGTTATGTGTAGTGTACTGGTGTCTAGCGCACTCAACCTGTGATTCAGTTGCTAGACTGCAATAGGTTTGAATAAACTATTTATATATTTATTTATTTAAAAAAAATTATCAAAGTTGTGGTACTCTTTGTTGGCTTGTAATCCGCTTACAGCACACTTTAAAGCAATGTGACATCCATCTATGGCAGCCCAACTGAATGGGAACTGCCGCAGTTCCTCCATATCCAAAATTTTCTCCCTGAATTCCTCGTCGTTCTTCGGAAAGTGTCGGAGAACATTATCACTCCATAGGTTGTTGGTAACTGCCTTTGTAACTTCACTTACTATACCGCAAACTGTTGAATTGCCAAGGCCGGTCATTTCCGCTATTGTGTAGAAGTAGTCTCCTCTTGCCAAACGTTAAAGGCAGACTGCTAGCCTAAATGCAGGTGGAATTGGATCCTCTGCGACAGTGTCCCGTTGCAAATCATGTTCAATTCGGCCAAGAATAAAATTGAAGGTAGCCTTGGACACACGGAAAGTCTTCTTGAACCTCGCCACGTCGACAGGATCGAACAGCTACAGCATTTTTCGAAGAAATGAGGAGAGTAGTAACTAGAAAAACTCGTCATACCAACATTCGCCTAGCTTCCATAAGAAACAAAATTTTCTGTTGCAGTTCCATCTGTCGTTTTCGCTAGTCTTGTAGAAATTTTACAAGCAGAAGTTTGCGCCTCACTCCTGAATACATCCTCGGAGACCCTGGGGCGGTTAGTTGGGGCGAGAGGAAATAAATCGGGCTAAGAAATGAAGCGTCGCAGGTTTACAAGTTGTAAACCTGCGACGCTTCATTTCTTTGCCCGATTTATTTTCTCTCGAAAGAAGATGAAGCGATGATGAAAGAAATGAAGCGTCGCAGGTTTACAATTGTAATAAATAAATAAATAAATAAACCAGGCAAGCAAAGCGTAAAAAATAATTCTGAAAATAGTTCAGAAATGCAGCCGGCTAATCTCGCTATCATTTTGAAGCACCTTGGACACGTTTCAGGGAGAGTGCAATGTATGCTGAAAACAAGTTTGTTGAAAATGCATCGAGAGGCAGTTAACGGCCTCTCGGTGCATTTTGTTCAGCCCTTCCCTTACGTGTGCGGCGGGCTTTCAGCCTTTTTTGCCTTTCAGATAGAACAGGCTCTTTCCCACTAAGCGGTGAGAGCGTAAGACCTTAATGTCCGTTTTCGGTCTTCGAAGGCAGTAGTTGTTTCAACATGTAATGTAAATTATGGGGTTTCAAATCTTTACTGATATGACTAGCCTGCTAATACATGCAGCCGTCCTTTGCTGCTTACCGACAAGACGTCCTTCTCGCTTTCCCCTTCGGGGGGGTGGCGGTGAGCGACGAAGAGAGAATGCAAATAGCACTCTTCGAAATGACCGGCAGTCGAATATTTTTCCAAAATTTATAAGAAATTGAGAGCTGCTGTAAGGCGATTCTCTAGTAATAGAATTTGACATAAGATTTTCTTTAAACTTTCACTGATTGTTCCCTACATTATAGTAACTCGAAATGTGCCATAAAGAAAGGTCACAAAACTCGTTTAGGAGATATAGCTGCCTCAATTTACTCAAAACAGGTGATTAGGACACGTTTATTCCATCAATTCTCGCTTCG
>BLFK01000673.1:261835-266835 GCA_014634185.1 Astreopora myriophthalma | reverse complement strand
ACAACTCGGTCCAGGATGCAAGGGGGTCAGAGTATTGCTGTTTGGCTGTTTGGCTGTTTGGTTGAGCTTGCTGATAAATTAAAGAGAGCTGGTTGAGCTCTTGGTTGCCTTTTTTCCAAACTTTCTCAATAATTTGGAAGCCGAAGAGGTGTTTTGTTATGTTTCTACTCTGAATAAAAGATTCGGTTCAAGAAAGATTTGTTCAGACTACTTGTTTGGGAGGTAACATTTCCATGTAATTCTTGCAGTGTTTTGGAGCTCATATGTCATTTTCAGGAAATTTTTATTTTATTACTTTGCGGGAGAAATGCATTATTATGCGTTTTTTTCCATTTTTTTATCCATGACAAAAATTGGTGCACTAGAATTGCTGGAAATGATGGCTAAATCTGACCACAGCAACTTTTTTCTTGACCCTATACAGGTTTGTACTTTGAAACTGGCATGGACTAATTTTTCAATGGCACACACCCTTTTTAGCTCGTGGAGAGCTATCGGGATGGTTGGGGAAGCAGGACGTCAGGCGTAAACAATAGAAAATTTGTAATCGATTTCCGATCGTCTCAAGTTCGGCAGGCGCATCCATACATTCGTTAAATGGTCGTTAACATTCATGCATTCGTACCCTTATTCGGTACCAATGAAAGAAGTTCAATATGTCACGTGATATTTCGGTGTTCGGTACATATCTTCGGCAAATCAGCACATGTGATTGATCACGCGTATAGTGTAGGACGTAGCCATTTTTTGAGAAGTTCTATTGACCTGGTGTTCGATTGATTTACGGAGTAGATCAAGCACATTCAAGAGACAAACAAACTTCATTCCGTCCTCTTTCCATTGATACTTCAAAGTACAATAGTATGTAAGCACTGACATTCAATTGTGCACTACAGTTGCGTTTACTAAGAAATGTACATTTACAGTTGTTGTTAATAAACTGTTACTTGCTATTACAGTATTTCTTGAATAAACTACTCTTCTACTAGAGTGCTTTCAAAACTCCCATTCGGCAAACTATATTAGTCAATGAACAACAGTCAAGATACAGCAACTACAAGAAACGAATGAAATCGTACAACTGAAGAATATATTACACCGTATCTGCAAGCACTCTTAGCTTATAGGCTTGATAATCCGCTACATCAGCTCCCTGACACAGTATCTTACTTCCTCCACGAGCTTACCACAGGATGCCTTTGATGTCCTCTACTTTTACCAGCTTTTGGGGGGCTCAAATTTAAAGCAGATAAACCTTCTAGAAAATGAACCAGAATAAAGCCAACGGCTGTCGAATCGTTCTTACATAGCAGGCAAAAGATTGACAGTAGGTTTTTTGTTGTTGTTGTTGTTGTTGAAGAGCGAAACTTTGAATAATTTAATTTTTCCTCTGAAAATAACCATACTCAGTCAACCAGTTTAGGTTCTTAACCTAAATCATTATAAACATAATGTGTCAAAATTGCTTCTTGCCTCAATGGCTAAGTGTTTTCTGCTCACTTATGTTACCGAGAAAGCACTTTAAAGAGATCTTGGTAAAGATTTCTCTGTTTCCATGGCAACAAGACTTAGACGTCATTTTGTTTGTCATCATTCATGGCAACGAGTTCCATGGTGGTGGTTTCTTATGAATGAGTTTGAGTTTGAAGAAAAAGGTGGTCTAACGAGGAAGACGCCCTTAATGTTTGGGCAAATTCTCGTAACAACAGAAAAGCCACCGATGTCATTCTCCTGGGTTTTTTCCAGAGCGTTTAACAGTGTTCCACATAGACGCCTTGTTCATAAACTAGAGAGATACGGTGTCCATGGCCCTCTTCTGGAATGGTTTCGGAATTTTTTAACTGGTCGATCGCAACGCGCCGTATTGCGCGGAAGCTATTCGTCCTGGTCGCGAGTGAAATCGGTTGTACCCCAGGGAACAAGTCTAGGGCCCATTTTATTTATTATGCATGTTAACGACATTTCCGTCGGAGTCTCATCCACAGTCAAATTATATGCAGATGACACAAAGCTCTCGAGCATTCCCGACGATATGAACGCGCTCCAATCAGATTTGTTTCGTCTCACATGCGCGCGCCGGTCAGCAAAAAAAGCTGAGTAATCTTAACTCCAATGAATGAGTAACAGGTCACCTTTTACTGAGCAAGTTGAGTATAAGTACACTACTCGACATACTGAGTTCAAACAACGCAACATTTTGAGTAAGCGGAAGGCGAGTCAAATTTACTCCAATAAGAGAGTAAACAATTACTCACAGAGTTGAGTGTTTCGCAATTACTCAAGAGTTGAGTTTTTCAAATACTCACAGAGTTTGAGTTTTCCTCATGAGTATATCTCGATTACTGTTTCACTCCAACTCAAATTATAGTTCAACAACCTCGTTCCCAGAGCCCACTTTTCCTTTGGTCAGCACCAAGGACAAGGAGTCTGGCCACAGACAATTGATGCGCAGTAGCAGCGAAGGTCCAATTGTTGTAACCGTCTATTGCTTCAAACTTTTGAGTCTGTGTAGATGAGGCGTAAGTCCGTGATTTGCGGACTTCCTCCTTTGGAACTGGCCAGAGTTCGTGTTGTTGGTGCTGACCAAAAGATAAGCGGACTCTGGGATCGAGATTGATAGTTCAAGTGAGCGAAAATACTCTCAAATGAGAAACGTTCATCTCATATGATAAATTATACGATACGTGTTAACGTTCAGTTCTCGAATCATCACAGGACGATTCTGTTTTTGAGCGTTATACCACGTCGAACCGAAAGGCATTCATATCCTCAGGTTATATCAGACGAATCCTAGCGAGAACGACCACTCGCTCGAAGATTTTGGTTTCCGCGGGTTTCGGGATACGGTGATACCCAAAAACGTAACGCGGGCTCATTTTGAGGTCACAATCTGGCGTCGTTTCCGGCGTCTCCTCGAACTCGGAAAGGTGAGAGGAAAAATTATGGCGCGTTTTTTTTAACTTTCTCCGAAATATCTCTATTTACGCTAGAGCATATTCAGTCATCTGTTCATTTCTTTTCTATCCACTGAATGGACTGGTTAAATGGCAAACATCGAGCCGTGTCAGTGCTTTGGAACAACGATTCAAGCGGCGCAACTCGTAAGCAAACAACTTCTCACCGATAATGATTTAACGGTAAGATAGAAGACGATTCGTTTAATTTTTCTTCGATACTGTATGCTTTTTTATGTTGTAGTTTAGGTCATTGCTTTCTCCAGTCGAATTTGAAAGCATCCAACATGCGCTTCTCGGAAGTCCCGAAACAATAATGTGGTGGCAAATTGGTTGGTGGCTTTCAAGTCTTCCTCTTGGGAGATGGCCATCACCTAAAGGTTTTGGGACTTTCACGTTGAGTGTGCGTCCAGCCGTTCAAATGCTGCTCCTGCAGCCCCAATAATGTCACCTGAACCTGCTCCTGTTGTTTGGTTTTTCAGCAACGAGTAGTTTCACTACGTGCAGTTACTAACATCCCAAGTTGTTTCGCTTACGTGAGTGGTCAGTCTTTTAACATAAAGTTCAAACCCTAACCCACCGAACCTAACCTGACCAAACCCTAAAACTAACCCTAGCCGGATCCAAACATGTAAGGGAAATGTTACTGAGTGTAAGTTAACTGGACATAAGTGAAAAGAGGTTGGTGGAACAACTCACAAGTTGACATACATGTATGTGATTGAGTGATGTTCAAATTTTCTGTCCCAATGTTAATTCCCTCCTCCTTCCATCAACTAGAAAATGCAGGGACTGTGGTGGGAACATATGCTGTTGTATGTTGACCAATGTTGCCGAGGTACGTGAGGTCTTGGTTGAAATTTGCACTTTTGGTATCCAAAGAGGAAAGCTTATTTTAAGATTTATTACATAACTAGCACATACTTTTTATTGAGATACAATCTGTACATGTCTAGCAGCTCTACTGAAGTGCCAAGTTTCATGACATTGGGCATTCATTTGCCCGTGTTTAAATTCAACAATACACTGGGGCATTCATTTGCCTGTGTTTAAATGAAACGATACACTGGGACATTCATTTGGCTGTGTTTAAATTGAATGATGCACTAGGGCATTCATTTGCCTGTGTTTAAATTAACAGATACACTGGGGCATAAATAATTTGCCTGTGTTTAAATCAGATGATGCACTGGGGCAATTAAACGGTGCACTGGATGGGTGTCTTAGCATATGACAGATTTCATGCCATCTTTGTTTTTGTTTATCAATTGATTAATGGTACACTAGTGAATGTTTCTGAAGATTTAAAAATTAGTTCTTTCTGACTTTTGGTTTGAACTGGCCATATTCTGATACTATAGTAATGTGCTGTATACTTTTAGTGGGATTTCAGTTGCTCCATGTTCTTGTTTTTAGTGAACAGTCATCTATTATTTGGTGATCTTTAAATGTAGTGGTGCTTTTTTCCAGGTGGGACTTTGTTGCTGCAGGGCAAGCATGGAGCATGAACAGAGTAGAATCAATCTATGTAAGGGTAATCAGTTGATTTCATCTACAGCTGAAAGGGTTTCATGGATATTGATTAGATGTGACCGTTTGCAATTTCAATATCATTTTTTCTGACTGACTGATTACCTAAGCTGTATCACGGTAGGATCAATAATTATGCAACCACATAATTTTGTATTCCTCATGATGTTTTACGATACCATTTCAAGGAAAGAACAAGTCTCAGAGGAAATGCAGAAAGCTGCAGAGACAGGTACTTATCTTCACTGGAAGTTTGGAGAGTTGACACAGAGCATTGGACAGCAGACCAGCATTCAAGCATCCTTTCTAGAGTCGTCCAATAATGATTTAGTTATTTCCACTTGAATGAACAATTTTTTCTCTTACATCAGCAAAAGTGCAGTTTTTACATGCAGGATAAGTTCAATAACAAGGCTGCCTCAGGCCGTGGACTATAGTCAGTTAAAGTTGAGCAAAGTGCAGAGATTTTATCATTGGTTCAAATGAAGGTATTTTGTAATATATTGCAAAGTGTCA
>BLFK01000673.1:256010-261656 GCA_014634185.1 Astreopora myriophthalma | reverse complement strand
TATATATATATATATATATATATATATATATATATATATATATATATATATATATATTTATCTACCTATTGGATCTGACCCAGGCAGTGCCGGCCTGTGTCCCTGAGCTGCCTGCATTTTATTCAATAATACTGTGAGTTTCCAGTCATTATCTATTAAATAAGGTCAAAATAAACTTAATTACTAAATTCTCAAGCTCGGATAAGACGGACAATGTATTTCTAGCTTTCTCATTGGCTAACTGGATCTCGGGTAGCAGCCATTATGCCTACGTTTGACCGAACTTATATATGGAAACTGAACCCGGTTAATGCGGTGGGAAGCCAAGTTTCGTCCACAAAAAAAATTTAAAATGTTGGATAACGAGATTGGTGATAGTCAGCTCGGCGCCGAAAACTATTTACCACTGTCATGCATTATAATAACAACAACAACAATAATTAGCAATTATTGAATGAGGCTGAGTAGGATATGAAGAATTCTGCAGATCTCGGAGAATGTCATCCACCTCGGCCTTCGGCCTCGGTGGATAACACCCTCCTCGACCTGCAGAATTCTTCATATCCTACTCAGCCTCATTCAATAATTGCTAATCATTTAGCGCTTCTGCAACACCACTGAACGCTTTCAGGTTCTTCCAGACTCAAATTAGGGACATTTAGCAACGAAGGGTGCAACGGCAACAAGAACGTCGATTCAAAATAGGAATACGCGTCATTGTAATTACTTCGCAAGTATTTCAACTCATTTAAAATGCAAAATTTGTCTCTGCTATCCAACAATGAAACTGCTATAAATGGCATTGAAGCACGTGCACGTGCAGAGCGATTGCTTTTACTAAGTTAATAATATACATGAAAAAATTCCTCGATTCTGATTGGCTAAGAGAAATGCAGTTTTCAGGAAACACGATGCAGAAAAAAGGTAATTCAGTGCAGAAAAAAGGAAACTGCAAAAAAGAGAAATAACTTTTTGCGGCTTAAAAAAAATTTAAAACATTGAAAAACCTGTTTTGTTTTTTGGCTGAACACGTGATGATATATTTGCAGGGTTTGAGTAAATGATTTTTGCACATGATTTACCAGCGTTGCCTCTGCATAATTAGGATAAGCTGTCTCGCAATTTTTTCACGAATGTTATTAATAAGTAATCACATGATTTTTCCCGTGCAATTTGGAATAAATAATCACTCGTAATTTTTTTCAAAGACTACAAATTGCACTCGCCCCACGTGCTCGTGCAATTTTGTTAGTCCTTGTTAGTTTTGTTAGAAAAAATTTACTCGTGCTTATTTATTCCAAATTGCACTCGAAATCATGTGATTGCCTGAACAAACCTATTGCTTTGTGACGTTCCCGTCGCCGTTTCCGTCCTAGTTGCCAAAGCTCCCTATTTTTTTATGGGCTTGACAACACGTTGTGGGAGACTTTGTCAGACTCCCTACGACCCAAAACACATCATAGAGACAAATTGTTGTCCTTATAACTGAAAAAGTCAAATTTTTACTGATTTGAATGTTTTGTCGTAGACGTTCAACAAAGAATGTAGAGTAGAGGTTCGCACCGGTTCGGGTGCCCGTTTCTCCAAAGTCCCGAAAAAAGAATTTTGGTCCCGAAATACCATAAAAAGTGAAACAAATGCCAGGTTTGACGCCTTAAAACGTCTTTCTCTTCAAAATACTCTGGGAATTATGACACCCGAAATACGCCCGAAAAAAGTCTCGGGGTATGCCAGCGCCGAGCCAGTTTTTCACCAAGAAATTCTCATTGCATTGGTTCCCCTTGCACCAAGCAAGCTCATTGAAATACAGAGCTTTCTTATCGTACCATTATAAAATCCCACAGAGCAGTGATTGGAGATTTATACTACCAAGAGTGAGGGTTTACTCGATTATAATACATGACTAATGTACAAAGAGGTGTAAGATGTATTTGGAGCTCTAGACTGATTTAAAATAGCACGATTTTCATTATTTACTGACCCAAGCAAGGGTAAAAAGTCATTTTACTTACCTTGAAGACGAACCCAATATATTCCATCGCTGACCTGTCGTCCGGTTTTATCTTGGATATCCTTGCAAGAATATCCCGGGCTGAACTCCGATCCATAATCATGAGTCTCTTGAAACTCAAAGGCTGCCCATTCGCTTCCTAAACAGATATACATTTTGTCGCCGACATACTTCAATGCTCCAGCATCTTCGGCATTATTGCAAGCACAGGAAAAATTCCCAATCTTGAAAATAGATGACACGGGATCACTACAGTCGAGGGTTTCTTCCACACAATTTCGGGCGCCTACAAATTTGGTTAAGCAAACAAGAAAACCCAAAGTCGATGGGATCATCATGACTTTCATAATTACTTTCATCATCACAGTTTAAAACTGACGCGGTCCTCTGACGCGTACAATTACAAAACGTCGCTTCTGAAAGCTCTTCACTGTGCTCGCGCGACTGCTCGCGCTCATTGTTTCTGCGCATCCCTACTGCGCACAAAGTGTTCCGCTGCGTCAATCATCGGCCATTAGGGAGCTTTAGCAACGAGGACGGCAACGGTAAGGACAGCTTCGCATCAAAAAGGGAATTCGTGTCATTGTCATCATTTCAACTCTGTCAATACGTAAAATTTGTCTCTTATAATACGAACGGTGTTCAAGTTTGGAGAGAGAGAAGAGAGAGCTGAGCAAAATGCCTCGCGAGGCAGCCAGCTCAGCCTGCGTTCTCTCTTAAATGAGGCGAGGTTTTGGGTGAGGAATTGGCGTCGCGAGGCGTTGAGGACAATAACTAAATGAATAAATAAATAAATAATGATAACGGTAATAAATGAAATGATTGTGAAGTGCGGGTTAGAAACCGGCGATTCGAACCCACGACCTTGAAGTCGAATGTTGAAATCACTTGAATTTTTCAAGTGCATATATGAGACAATTGCTTAAATTGTCCAGAAAGTGTGAGGATCACTTCTTCAATTCATTGGTAACGGTAATCATAATGATAATATTGATAAACAACTTAATTTCAATGTCACCAAAATTCAACGGGGCGCCTAGCTTCGTCAACAAAAACTGATTGAACGGTAGATTTGAGGTAGGTTGAACTTTGTTGGCTACGAGATTGGTTATTAGGCGCTACCCGCCTCATTGGCTATTTACTACCTTGTATCCAACGTGGGCTTATGGAATAATTGCTAATTATACTCGTGTTCTGATTGTAAAACAAGTAAATGCAGCCGGCGCCCAGCGCGAGAAACCACAAAATTGCACAAAAGGGAGGCCTGTGGTAAGCTTTTAAACATCACTTAAAGAAAGAGAGCTTAGTATGGATTGGAGGGACACCTTTGCCTCTACTATACAAGTGTACTATGTCTTTGCGTTTTAAGGAAAAAGACTCAGTTTCGGTAAACATACTAAAACATTTTTGGCTGCTCTTTCGAGTGACAAATTCAATCGATTTTTCATACTCGCTCCCATTCCTCTGCTCGTTTAGAACGTGGTTACTCAGTTTTAGTTTCGCATCTGATTGGTTGAAAAGTTAGCACTTAAATGCTCAGCCAGTATGACAGGCAACGAAAGTAAACTAGTTTACCAAAATGGTGGAAATGCTTCCAAAGATAGAGATGAGAGCGTGTGGTTATTCAACGACGGTAGTGTGCTTGAAACTGAAAGGAGATCTAATAGAGGTCCGGCGCATTAAGTTTACTGCAAACGGGAGAAATTGAACTTTGTGTTGTCTTGTACCAGGTGTTTGTACACCTTTCTGGACATATTTGCAGTTCTGTTATTGCTGAAGTGGTATAGAATACAAACGAAATCAGAATTGAAGGGCATGCTTTTGATTTCTGACTAATCATATTACGGCAATATTGGTTGGAAGTATTCAACAGATTGCACAGGATACGTCAAGACAAACTATTTAATGGAACTATAAAACAAACGTTCGGTTCACAGATATTTTAATCGCTGTAGCATCAACAGTTTGCTGTTCAAGAGTAAACTATAACCCCTACACCTGTTTAACACGAACTATAAACGTTACTAATTAACATTTGCTGTTGTGGTGTAGACTTTAAAATGCTACTACTGATTACAGTATACAATAGAGGCCTGGTTGACATCAACTATAATAAAATATTCTAAAACAACATCTTGCCGCTATAGTGTGTATGTTTAAAATCAACATTTTGCTGTTGTGGTATACACACTATGGAATAGATGCCCGGTCAGACACCAACTATAACCAATAAGCGGTCTAAAATCAACGATAACCAATACGTGGTCTACGATAGGCATTCTAAAATCAACATACACTATGGGATAGATGCCTGGTTGCACTCACCTCACACTGCCACCGACGGGAAGAGAATCGAAAAGGGACCTTTAGCAACGAGGAGGGCAACGGCAACGAGAACGTCGATTCAAAATAGGAATTGGCTCCTTGTAATCACTTCGCAATGATTTCAATTCATTTAAAATGCAAAATTTATCTCTGCTATCCAACAATGAAACTGGTGTAAACGGCGTTTAAGTATGGGGAGAGATCCAAAAATTTAACGTCGTATACTGACGTTCTCCCAAAGCCGCTGGTATCGATTTTGGTCATTTGACGTTTGTTGTTTTGGAGAGGACGGCAAGAAAATGTACCAAAATGTAAAACGCATGTGCAGGGCGTGCAGAGTGATTGTTTTTACTAATTAAACCAATTGTTTTGTGACGTTCCCGTCGCCGTCCTCGTTGCTAAAGCTCCGCTATTAAATAATAGAGAGATTCAGCATCGCGTTTATGGCAAACGGCAAAGGTCAGGCTGAAATTTGCTGTTTACCAAAACCAAGAGCATGAAATTTATTTGATTTTCGCTTGTATAGAGAGCAGACCGCGCATCTTAATTCTTGCATTCGCGCATAACCACAATTCCTTGCGCCTTTGATCTTACCGCTAACACAATTCGTTGCTTTTCGCATGGCCCCTATAATGTGACCTTTTCCCGATTAGAAAGCTGCCTCGTTCGTTCGCCTCAGGCACACTCACTGCGGCAGCAAATATGTTTTCGAAATAGCGCGGGTAAAGATTTGGACGCTTCGAGTGTGGCGCAATTCGTTTGCAAGGTAGCCAAACCAGCGAAAACTAATCTGACTTTTAATCTTAAACACACAATCGTCATAATTTGACATGAATTTTGACGTGGTAAAATTATGACCATTCAAAGACTAAACTGTCAAATTATGACGCATCAGTTACACTTCCCTGCACTGATTATTATTTTTAACGTAAATTTCGCAATCAGCGCCTATCTCAAAATCAAATTTGGTAATTGCAAATGCTAAGACCCTCAGATCCATCCATCAAATTTCAAAGTTGATTGTAAATAAAGACGGTCATCTGTTAGAAAAGGCTCAGAGCGTGGCAAGTCTTCTTGCTGCTAACTAAACAATACTAAATGACCTAGGTAACCTAGGAAAAACTATGCAATGGCAATGGTGACTCTTGATGTACCGAAGACAGCTACCGCTGGTTGCAACTGCGGGCGTAAACGTGTGACATAAAAACATGATCTAACTGGCTATCAAATGTGGCATGTTTGGCCGTCAAGATGATTCGAAGTTTACCAGCCCGTTAAGCTAACTTTCGCGCCACTTTTACGAAAAACAG
>BLFK01000673.1:236010-253510 GCA_014634185.1 Astreopora myriophthalma | reverse complement strand
CTGTTTATTATTACTTTAGATCTGGGATCAAAATTGTCAATTCTGATGGTATTAGAAAATCAGTTACGTTAGGACAGAGATGATTTGCACCTCGTTACATTGACTCGCAAAAAATGGCTCAAAATATTTCTTCTGCTTTTCCATATTTGGTACTTCCACCCGGCCCTGGATATATCATGTACTTCTGAAAAGAAAATTCGAACTAGATAACATTTCTGGGATCACGTATAGGTTTTGTCTGATGTATAATCTCTTGAAATCAAACATTATTTTACGAAAAATTTTAATGGCTAAAACCCCGGCCGATTTGACACATAAATGAAAAGAAAGTCAAAAGTTAATGAATAATTCATAACAAAAAGCATTCATTGAGGTGTTAGCTATTGTTTCCAGTCAAAAATACAATTACGAATGCAATACTAGATTCTAATACCTAATAATTACTAATACCTAACCGATCTGCAATCCTCTTTCTCTTCCACATGATCTTGAAAAGACCTCGAGACGATGTGCAACACCACTGACAAAGTACATTGTGTAAAACCACTGAAAATTTATTGGAAACTCCACAAAAAAAAACCGCCAAAAAATCCTAACTCGAAAATCCAACTCGAAAATCCAACTCAAAATCCAACTCGAAATCCTAACTCGGTAAATAGGCAACCTCATATTCGACATTCTTCGTGGCGAACTGCACCGTCTTCGCACCTCGAAGCCATTTTGTGAATGAAATTTCAAAAGAACCGGCCGCGCGCCTGAGCGGGAAGCTCTCTTGTAATTGGCTAATCATGCTAGTAACCAATGCGACACCAATATCCTCACACGTGAGAGAGAAAAATAGTATGTTCACTGCGCGCGGTGAAGATATTATTTTTTAGTAAAAGGAAAAAATCCCGGTATTTTATCAGTATCTATAAAATAAAATTGTTTATCTTATGGAATTTGGGCATCAGACTGGAAGAGGATACAATGGGTACCTGCTTTCAAAAAAGATCATCCTTAGGACAAAATGAAAAAATGACAAAATTTTCGATCAGTTACTGGCTAAACAAATAACTGACAATTTTGATAGTCGACTGAATGATTTGCAAACTGCTTGCAGAAAGAGGCACAGTTGTCAAACAGCATTAATTATACTGTGAATACTCATTCTTAACCTAGGGTCTTAACAATTGAATGAAAGATTCTTCTCAGAAGGTCACTTAGATTTAAAAGCAAAGACGCTTTCAAATGTCTCACAAAGTTTTCATCAGCAAACTGACTGAAGGTTTGCTGATAGTGTTTATAGTGATCTTAGTTTTAAACCACATGTTAAACTGGTTTGTAATAAAGTTAATGCTAAAATTGCCGCCCTTAGACGAGTTATAAAATTTATCTCCTTTGATGTGATGCTTAAGATTTATAAGGTCTTTATCTTACCTCACTTAGGGTATTGAAGTCCTGTATTGTTAGGGCTGTCATCTGGCCTTTCCAACAAGTTTGAACTTACTAACCGATATGCAGTTAGAACACTACTGTGGTAAATCATGTACATGTGAGAGTTTACTTAAGTTAGTTCAACTAACTTAAGTAAACTCAGGCACAGCCCGTGTTCAAGCCTCTGCTGTGGCTGAAACTTGAAGGGGGGACGTGTCTAAGACTAGCGTGTGAATTAGAGCAATCATAGGCCAAGCTTGTGCTTGGTGTTTTGGGGTTGCCAGGTAAAAGGCAGATAATTCAGGGGGGTAGTGATGTGTGTGCCAAATGAATATAGGCCTCTTCTTGCTTTTCACGTTGAGCCACAGTAAGAGTATGTGGAATATGTTGACCATCTCCACGGGACATTGTGACAGCGATGACTAGTTGACTGTGAGTTCTATACAGGTGACAGACGAGGCAGTCAGGGGGGGTCACTGTGTATTCCTGGGAGAGCTATTGCAAACAGGAAGCAGAAAAGAAGTTGAGAATTTCTGACTCGCCAGCAGTTTCCGTGTAGCCATGTTTTTAATAATCCAGTCAGATATATATATACCCACGGAGTGAAAATAACTACGTTTTGCTTAGGTGTGTCAACAGCTTTGTCCGTGATTGTAGATCGCCGCATTTGACTATTTCCTCTAATGTTCGCTATTTTGAACTGAATAAAGTGGGTTTACATTGTTATATCGAGACGACCGCTCTAAGAGTATAATGGGTAGTCTAAGCTATCTGGTATCTTTCAGCAAAGTTTGAGATTACAAACAGGCAAAAAGTACCTTTCGGTTCAAAAGCGATCAGGACAGTATTGTGTTTCGCAAAACCGTTGGTTTGTCAAAACAATAGATTGAACTATGTCGTTTATCTCGCCTAAATTTGTTGATATTCTACTCTTCAGCGACAGCGCATCTGAATGTTGTGGGGAGAGAGAGAGAGAGAGAGAGAGAGACTGTTCAAGAGTGCCAGCGACACACCATACATAAGTTGGTTCATCAGTTTGAATCATCGAGACAATGCCTCTAAGAGGTCGCTTTCTAAGTATCTCGGGTCCCGCTCTGCAGAGGGTCGCGCTTGCTAGCTTGCTCATCCAACGTTTTGACAATGGTGTCGAAAAATTTGGAAACACCAAAATAACTTGTGACCTACATTACAGTGGAAGTTTCTCAGCATTTTTCATAAAACGATGAACAGCCCGCGTCTGCAAAGGAAAGACGAGTTTGAGGGACTTAACCTTTTTCAGTACGTGCGCTTAATCCAGTTGGCTCTCTTTCCTGCACGAGTTCTTCTATCCCCTTTTTGTTGGTATGTATTGTGAACCCGATGAGACGACGAGCACGATATAGCGAACGAAATTTTTGTTGATTTGTTACTGTGATGGCTAACTATGCTTTTAAGGAAACTTCAATAACTGCCTATCAGTTCCTTTTTTTATTTCTTCTATACGGAGGTAACACTTTGCTGTTAATGAGACTTCAGTAGCTGCGAAATTTTACTATCATTCTTTGAAATCGAGGTGACTAGTCACACAATATTTATCGAGCCGCGAGGTAAATAATCTGCCACTATTCACTATACACACGAAGGTGATCTCAACAACACTCGATCTCAGCATTTGCAGAAGAAAAACGTTCAAAGTTGATTTAATTGATCAATTCATGCGCGGAAAAGCAAACCGTACGAAGCATGCGCGAAAGTGTTTACAGTAGCTTCAAACATGGCAAATCCATACGCCTTATTCCAAAATGGCCGCCGTTTTAACATTCTTTTGTTTTTATTTAAATTAGCCCTTTTTGCCTCGTTCTTAAGCCCAAAATTCAAAAGAATATTTTACCTTGAACGAGGCAAAAAGGGCTAACTTTAATAAAAACAAAACAATGTTGAAATGGCAGCCATTTTGGAATAAGGCGTATAGAACCTTCGTTAAAATCCTCGCTGCAAACTAGCAAAATGGTCATTTAACACTGTTCAAAGGTTTGTGTACGTATGGATCACGCAATATTCACTCCTTAGGGAATGAATAATGCTCAATTATTCTGAGGTAGCGAACCAACCAGACTGCTTGAAACACCAAGATCACTGAGTGAGTATATACTAAATTCTGTTATTCCGAGAGTATATGCCCATACCGATTTACAATCAAAATGAAAATCACGTTTACGGCCAGACAAGGGTTATCACTCCAAGCGCGGTCTTTTTGTAAACTTAACGCTTACATAGGAAGATAGGAAGGGTAAAGATGATCGTGATATAGTATCAGCAGAGTATTGATTTCCTGTAAGAAAGTATTTGTACTCTTTCCTAAAAGTAATGAGGGCAAATACTTGTATTGCAAGGGCACGGATTCCCTAATCTTGTCAAAAAATGTCAAAAACTTTCCGGGCCCGAAAATTTGTAAAACTTCGATCCGCTTATTCTAGAAAGCCGGTCTTTTAAAATGTTTCCCACTTAGGAAAGGAAAAAGGGTTTAACGCTCCTAGGCATTTAAAATACGTTTTCGCTATTATGGTAGAGAGCAGGAAAATGTGATAGGCCCGAAACGTTTTAAGGCTTTCGGGAAACACACACGCCAGGGCGCTCGAAGGCCGAACAAGATTGGGCTAAGTCGCTTACGGCTCGTTTGATGATGTCGATCTTGCATATTGATGATGTTAAATGTTCTTTGACAAATGTTGAATCTTTTTGTAGTCAGAAACAAAGAGTTGTTGAATGAAATTATTATTTATGAATAGTATTAATTAATCGACCCGTGATGAAATATTGCGCGCACGTCTAGCGTTTGAATTTTTGGAAAGACTCGTTTAATTAGTACACCTGCTGATTTCCATTTTATATATTCTTTTCAACTGATAGCCCAGTAATTCAAGTTAAAAGCAACGAGCGTGACTTCGAACCTCTGTGGAATAAAATAAGATCTTTTTCTCGCAGCCTCGAGGCGATGCCTTTTGCCTAACGGTGAATGAAATTGGGTTATTTTTTGTCCGTTTGGCCTTGTCGAAGTTTCTGTTTATAGTCCTCTTGAATTGTGTTTGCAGTCCAGGCGACTATGCCAAATCTTTCTGAGTTTAGTTACCTTCCACGGATCAGGCGGGTCTATGAATGGTCGAAAATGAATAGTTACTTGGGATTGTGCTCTCCTGGACAAAATTGCGGAATCAATGGTTCACCGTTTTAGCGATCAAAGTTCGAAAGGAGTAACCATTTCTCACCCAAAATATCACGGTTGCCATGTGACTTTTGGTGTCCTAAAATAACGCAATTACCTAGCTTTAGTTATAATTTCATTTATCTGCTGCTAAATGAAATATGATATTTATTTGATGGAACGGAGACTACAATGGTTGGCAAACTGAGAAAAACGTCTTGCAAAACTGTAACGGTTTATATATTTATTGTGACGGGTGCTATTTCCGTCCTCTGGAAGAGTTTACTCTGGATAGAAGCGATGACTTACGTAAATCCGTGAGTAGGAGATTTCAAAGCAACAGTTCAATTTAGTCAAGTGAGGCTATGATCTTCGCAGTTATGAACGCAATTTTAGCAATTGCGTACACAAGCCTGAAAAAAAAATTCAGGATTCCAACGGGGTTTGAACCCGTGACATCGCAATGCTGGTGCGACTCGATAACCAACTGAGCTATAAAGCCACTAATGTTAGAAGCTGGTCATTTGTGGGTTCAAATGTTCCAGCGATGAATGAATCAACATATGATTTATTTCATACATCAATTCGTTGGTTCACTTTAGCCCGTCGCAATTTTTTTTTTCTGGGGTGCGGGGTTATCCCGGAATATGGGATATTCCGGCAGTAATTCTGTTCTTTAGGGACTATTTAGTTTTCGATATGAACGGAATGGTATTCCCGGCAGTACAATGAAAGATATGGAGAGGATGCCGTCCACTCCGTTCTTTGGGGAAAATCGTAGGCGGCCATCTGCAAAAATGTCTAACTATAGTCATGTCAAGACAATTCTGTGCGTTGGTTCACAGGCAGCTGCGCAAAAACTCAAAAATCATTTTGTTTTCCAAATACCCGTCGTTCTCTTGGAAAACTGGCCTTAATCCGCTTATTTGTATATAGGAATAAACAGCCACAATAGTTCCTAAAGACTGCACCGTACCCTTACACTAGGCACAAACCTGCACAGGGCTCTGCGTAGCTTCATTTAGTTTGTGTCGAAATGAAGGTTTGCAATTTTTGCGACATCCATTACCGTTACAAACAATGTACGGTTTTTATGAAATCAAGTGCCCACTAAAAGCCAGCAAACGTTGCATGGGGAGAATCTGCTAAAGTGATTTAAAACAACAGAGGGTAAATTAAAAAAGCATGTCTTCAAAGTTATCCCAAGCAGGTTCATCTCAGTTTTGATCCTTAAAAGCAACAATACGTGCAATACAATATTCTATATTTAACGAGGGTGACATGTTAACCTCAGTTTTCTTACCTATGGACCAATGTCAAATTCCTTAAAAAAAATTTTATCGAAAAGTACACAAATTTAGCCGCGCTTCCGCCGGAAAATTTTAGAGTTTCATCCGTGTTCATTCGACATTTGCAGCATTAACATACAGGTTATTTGGACAGAAAAGAGAACTCAAACTCGTTTACCTGTGTTCAATGCTCATCGTCGTCACTGTCGTCGTCTTGTGTGCATGCATAACCATGACATCGTAATCCTGTGCAAGGACTACGGTCTGGGCTGGACTGCTTTTCAGTAACATGATTAAACCTTTATTACGCCAAAATGGCCCCTATTTTAGTCTTCGTTTTGTCTTTATTCAAATTAGTACTTATGCTTCATGCTCCCTATTTAATAAAGCCGGTGACACACGGTTCAAAATTTGTTGATCAACAAATAATGCAACCAGCTTCTTGCTTCTTAAGTTACTGTGGAGGATTAACTTGAAAACGTAGGACCGACGTTTTCAAGATTAAACTCATCTTTATCTTGGCTATCTGTCTTTGCATGAAAACATCCTTTTAAAGGAAATTTGGCCATTATCTTGCCGCTGGCATCAACCAAAAAATGTCCTACTGATTTTCAGTGTGCTACTAAAAGTAGCGTGATACTGCCCCTTAAATGACTGTTGGTAAGGTGTTGCTTTGGGCGAGCTCTGTTTGCTAGGACACAAGTGATGAACCAACTGCATGTATTGATTTCGGCTAGGCCATTACGGGCTTGACCGTTTCTTAAAAATTAGTATAGGAAATCGATCTGTTCGAGAAACAATTAAGGATTAATTGTACGCGTGAACAGATCGGACTTCCTTTTAATAATACGGCAACCCCGCGTAAATACAAGCTTCTATCTGAACTCTTTTCATTATAGAGGGTTGCTAAAATGAAGCCACGCTGTGATGGAATATTTTATTCCGCACTTCGTAATCATTTCATAATCATTCCCGCAGTTCATAATCATTTCTTTCATTCATCATTCCTTTCACGGGAAAACACGCATGAGCCCAACAAATTGACTGGTGAACTGTGTGGCTTCATAGCTCAGTTGGTAAGAGCACTGCACCGGCAACGCAGAGGTCGTGGGTTCGAATCCCGTTGGGGTCACTTTAATTTTTCAAGTGCATATAAGGGACAATTGCTTAAATTGTCCAGAAAGTGCGAGGACCATTTCTTCAGCTCATGAATAGTTTATTTTTCTAACTTTGTTTTCTCAACACTTTTCGCCAAAGTTCTCCGTAAAATAATTTCTTTCTTTCGCGAACGAGCTACAAAGACGAGCATGTCCCAAGTTTGCAACATGATGCTAAATTTTATTGGCTTGAAAGCTGTCAAAACTCTGAACGCATGAGCGACTTTATGATAAATGATCTACAGGAAAGGAAGTGCACGTTGAAACGGTAAAAGTGTTATTTTACCCACAAAACTCACATGAAATCGTATTCTGGAAAGTTTACAGCCTTGATTTAAACCATTACATAAAGTTAAAGATACCGGGACGAACTCATGTGGGAAAACCGAGCTGAAATGGTAACATTTTCAATGCTTTTCAGTTTCTTCTTCTCGTTAGCCCACCCCAAGTACGTGCGGAGCCAAGTTTCGGTTGACTTTTTGATGTTTTTGTTTACTGCTGCTTATTCATAAGAAGCTTTTTGTTTGGCTGAGACGGAAAACCTGGAAGTTTCATCCGACTCCATTGCTCAAATGTGACCGATACAATTAAAATTTAATCGTTCAGCTATCGATACAATTTGGGATAAATTGATCCGCTTCCAACCAATCAGAAGGGAGTATTTACGGTAGCAGTATTATTAGTATTGTAATAATGTGGGGCAATCGCGCCTCAAATTACAGTGAATGTATGGGATTTTGCCCGCCTTGAACCGGTGGAACGCCGGCACAACGAGGTGGATTTCCAACATTTGCCGATATTCAGTTTTAATAGTTTTATTGATATCATTCATCCAACAGAAAATTAGACAAGTGAAAGATGTGTGACGTTCGGAAAATTGGAATCATAAGCCTTCTCGTGTCGCTTCTAATTTCGCGGGAATTTGCATAATTTTGATCAGAAGGATTTCTTTGAAATTTTAAAAATACGTATACGGTCGTTGTGGCACAAATGCTTTTCTTTCTTCTTCCTTTGCGCATTTACAGGGGTTCAAAGTCGGCTAAAATCCCATAAACTCACGGTAATTTCAGCCGTGTTTGCTCAACAACCAGTGTAGCTGATTGCACCGATTTTGAAAGGAGAGTTAATCCCCAGTAATTCGTTTGATTTAAAATGTAACATAACTCTTTTTTTTAATGAACAAACTCCCTTGCAATCACTTTTCAGAGGAAAGCTTTGTTACCATGAAGAGACTTCAAAGTGGAAGTCAGTCGAGCCCTTGGCGCTATCAGTTGACGTTGCTAGTGCCTCACCAAGTTGCAAGCCGGTGAATAATATCCTATTTCTAAAAACCCATAGAACAGGATCAAGCACACTGACCAATATCTTGAACCGCTATGGTGATACCAGGGATCTGTTGTTCGCTGTGCCTGCTAAAAAATCAGACACTGATTTCAACTGGCCTCGTTCATTTTTTCTAAACTCCACAATGCCGTTGAGAAAGGCACCAAACATCCTTTGCAATCACGCCAGATACAACAAGGTCCCAATGAACTGGCTTTTTCCAAAGGAAACAAGTCGTTATGTAACAGTGCTCAGGGACCCTTCTAAACAATTCGATTCTATTTTCCACTATTATCACGCAGAAAGAAAGTTTCCGGATTTACGACAAGATCCTTCACCATTGGAGAATTTCGTTCGACAGCCAGAATATTACTGGAACACTGAACAAAGACGAGGAAACATGCTTTTAAAAAACCCAGCTTTATATGATCTTGGACTTGAAAGAGCTTACCACGGGAATCTCACAGTGGTGCGAAAGTACATCCGTTTTCTACAGCAAGAATTCGACCTTGTAATCCTGATGGAATACTTCGATGAATCCCTGGTCCTAATGAAACGGCTTTTCTGTTGGGAGATCGAGGACATCTTGTATTTTAAACTCAATGCAAGAACTGACAAACAAAAAAGTGATATTTCAAGCGACACAGAAGAACGAATTCGGAAATGGAATTCTGCGGATGTCTTACTTTACGATACTTTTAACAAAAGCTTTTGGAACATGGTACAAAGCGAAGGTTCGGAATTCTACAAAGATCTCGCCCTTTTCCGAAAGGAAAGAGAATCCAAGCAGAAAGCATGCCTACGTGAGGGCAATTTCCTGACTAGTCCATTCGTTGGAAAAAGGGTTTTAGGTTATCGAGTGAAAAAAATACTTTCGAAAGAAGTGAGAGAAACCTGCCAAAAAATGATCATGAACGAGATTCCTTACTTGGAGTATCTTCGCCAAAAGATGATTAAACAAGAACATGATATTGACAACTCACCACGGGTGGTGAACGGACTAGACTTCTAACTGAGAAAATAACTCTTTACAACGATTGAACTTGAATCCTGGCTATAAGTATAGATGTTCTCTTTTTTCAAAGTTTGACTTGTAATCCAACTCCATGTAAATTTGGTGCTAACTGAATTAATTTCGTGATAAAGCGCGAACAAGTTGCGATTAAATCACTGGCCATTCGATGAGGTTGGTCCCTAGGGTATCACTTTGACGATAGTGCAAATGGATCGGTTTAGAGTGTTTAATTTTATTTTGTCAGTGCTACATCAAACAGGTGTGCTAAGTTATGGGAGGAAACCCGCTTCTGCCCCAATTTCGGGAAGGAGGGCGAGAGGAACGAGAAGCTAAGAAACAATACTCCACAGACATCTAAGAGTGAATTTCCCTGGAGACCGAGTGAAATCACGAAAATGTGGCACATGCTTAGAAAAATTAGCAGGCTGGTATTTTGTCCAGAGATGTGTTATGCTTAATTTATAAACATTTTTTTTTTTTAATGAATCGTTTTAAATCACTAGAAAATTGTAAAAATCTGTAACGGTCTTCCGCCGGCCCCAAATGCCAAACCAGGAGCCAAAAAATAACAGCACACAAACTTCGCTCCTTATAAGCCTAAAGGAAAGCAAGATATCTCCCTAATTTAAATATCTGTGATGAAGACATATATATATATATATATAAGGTTTATATATATAAGGCTTTATTATTTGATTTCGGCTAAACAGAATTACATCAAATTTACAATAATTTTCAATGTACAGTAATACAATTAAAATCATTTTAAAAATATAGACTATGCTTTATATGATTTGTTCCCTAACAGTCTAGCCCCACGCTGTATGAAGGAGTCCATGTTCCTATTCGTTCGTGGAATGGGAACTCGCACCCGTTGAGCCCTAAGGGAATACGATTGAGATCTTGAAATTAGAAATTTACAGCAAGGATGGAGACCTTCTGAATCTAAGATTTCCTTAAAAGCGTGTGCTGTGTGACATGGACAAGTATTTTGAGTCTACAAACAGGAAGAATCATCCAGTCATTTTTGAATTTGTTTTCGTAGATGTTGTCGATAAGAAAATCGATGGCGAAACATACATACATACATACATACATACATAGTTTATTTGATAACGCAGGTTACAGAATACGCAAGACTGAAGTCCTGATGTGGACCTGCCTATCTACTATTTAAAACTAAAGTATATACATGTGAATAAATAGAAAATCAACAGAAATAAATAATAAATAATAATAATAATAATACAAATATAAATATATAGGACTGTGAAATACAATTTAAGAATATAGTTAGGAACTAGATAAAATAATTATTAAAATTTTAAACATTTAGATATAGTTAGATTATGATAAGATTAATAAAAAAATTCCTCGTTCCTATTTCTTATCATGGAAGATTCCTTATTATAACTTATAGAATTAATTAAGTCCTTACTAGATCTAAGTCTTTTTTTAAAACATTCTAGGCTAGAAGACTTTTTGACCGAATCAGGAAGTGAATTCCATGCAAAGGCAGCTCTATGCCTAAAAGTCAGCCTGCCAATTTCTGATTTAGGACTTGGAAATTCGATATTCATGGATTTTCTCAAGCAGTAAAATGATTGTTTTAACATTAGTAGATTATTTAAAGCATTGGTACAAACAAAGATCTCCACACGAGAAGTAAGTGTACTTCGTAGAATGATTTCTTATCATCCGGTCAGAAAGTATGAAAGTTCTTGGGGGCAATGAACCTTTTTCCTCTCCCTTCGATCTGGTGTGGTAAACTCTTTCAAGTAGAATATGTGGTCGAAGTTTAAGTTTGGCGTGTGGTAGGTTTGTAGAGAGAGTTGAAAAGTCTCAAGTACTAATATTATTTATAGAAAGTTGTTTTTCTTCTAAGGTGCGAATTACATCCAAGGAATTGTGGATGATCCACATGCTGTTTACACCTGTTCTTTCCAGCAAAGTTATGCAGTACTGTCACGGAGTAGTTGTATGATGACGTTCCTCCCCCTATGGACGGCTGGAAATGGAGGGCTGTGATTGGCTCAATTTGAATTTCACGCCTAAAGGGAGCGTTCTGTTTGGTTGATGGGAAAGACTGGCATTTTGAACACATTAGGGCATGGCGGCGGGGGGGTAGTCTTGCCGAAAAAACCCTAGCCCTAACCCTACCTTCTTAGGGTCGAGCGGCCTCGAGGTGGAGTGTGAAGTCAGGAGTCACACCATACCGGACATGGTCACACCCTAGGTTACGCAGACCGGAAGTCAGCCGAAAATCACGCTTTTAAGGAAAAAAAAAACAATGGTTTCATGAGAAAAAATATATATATTTACACAATGGAAACCTGTGGGCAGGGTCCGAGTGACCGCCCGTCCCTCGTTCACAAGGAAACACTGCTATTTACAATAAGCTATGTACAAACAAAGAGGGAGAACCTGGTGGTCACCAAGAAGGACTCCCCATCGACAGTCCTGGCTAACGAAGCCGACCATATAGGCTTTTATAGATTGTGCTAGTAAAAGTAACATATGCTAGTAGCACTACTCTTTTTCTGGCCAAATTATACTCAATTTTATGCAACTGTTTTAAAAATTGTCCTCTTTAAAAACCATGGCAACCAACTAGTCCAAAAATGCATTTTCTTTAAAGGGAACCTCCAAAAAACAAGAATTTAACTTTTAAATATTGAACATAATGTTTACAAAAAAAAATTGTTCGATCTTTTCAATCTTTCCGAAATAGACAAATTTCAAAAACGCTTGTTTTGGTTTTCAAATTGCCCGGGTGCTGCCATTTTCAATGATTGTGAAGTGTAATGATTGCTTTATTGTATTCACACAAAGAGGTTTTGTTTTGAAAAAATAGGGCAACCATTACACGTCACAATTATTCAAAATGGCTGCGCCGGGTAATTTGAAAACTAAAACAAGCGTTTTTGAAATTTGTTTATTTCAGATACAAACACTTCCATTAGAAAAAGTTCGAACAATTTTGATGGTAAGCATTATGTTCAGTATTTTAAAGTTATATTCTTGTTATAGTGGAGGTTCCCTTTAATCAGAACCTGTTTATTCTTCTTTATTATCCTTTTTCGTGTCAGCTTATTGTTGATTGTTGGGAATGGTCTCTTGCAATTGCGGGTGATTCTGGCCCGTCATTTCTGCGAGAGAGCCGTAAGTATTCGCTCGAATCGGCTGGCATAGCTGACGCCATTTTGTAGCCTTCCCTATGAAAAGCGTTGGGTCTGACAAACACCGCGGTAAAACGCACTGCGCATGAGTGCGAATTTGGGCTTCCGGTTAAATACGCATTTCCGGTTATGTATTAAAACCGAATGTAAACAAGATAAATCCCGTACCGCGAAGTTTGAAAACAAAAAGTAAGAGTTAGCGTGAAAAAGTGGAAGAAAGGTTAGTCTCGTTGAAAAGTTTATTCTTCATTTAAGTTTCAAGCGCTTGCACCAAGGGGTTTGGTGTTTGCACTCGCAACGAAATATGAGCGAATTTCGGGCGAGTTGGCGCTCAACAAGGGCAATTTTTTTTTACGCATTTCTCCTTGTTGCGTTGGTTTGGTTGTGTGGTTCCCTCGCAGAAAAGTGTGGGAAAGCCAACTAAAGCAGCCGTAAATGTGCCGGTAAAAAATATTTTCTGCAAACCGGAAATGCCTAAGTTAACGCATGCGCATGCGTTTTGCCGCGGTGTTGGTCTGACATGGTTTGCCATGGGACTTCCGGTTCCCGTGCACCCTAGTCTCAGGCTCCCGTTTCAGGGCTCAGTAAACTGCAAGGTCAGCGTACAATCAACGTGCCTGTTAAAACTAAAAAATGATCCGATAATTAACAAAATATGCGAATTATGCTAGCAGTGCTACTTTTTTTAAAATTGGGACAAATTATGCTAAGAATTATGCTAGCACAATCTATAAAAGCCTACGACCGTCCGACGAGCACTACCCTTCGGTGCCGACCCAGGTCGTCTTCGGACAAAAGAAATCTATTTTTACATGTCCATCAAATGATCGACGTTCCCAATGTCCTCCACGGACAGACACGGACAGACGACGATATCCGTAAGGATAAGTGTAGGCCATGACGGGGTCCAAGACGCGTTTGGAATAGACCAAACTGTGTACGAACTCCGATTTCACATTGCTAGGGAAAACCGGTTTAGCATAAGAAACGAACCAATCAGCAAACAACGCACTTCACTAAAGAGTCGTTGATGGCGTCATGAACACATTATCGAGCTCATTAATTTTGCATAGCATTTAAAAGAGTACTGGGACTAGTCACGGCCAACACTAAGACCGGAAATAGGTCACGTGACCCCAAAAATCACGCCAACAGAAATTTTATCTTTCGTACAAAGTGGGAACGTGTGCGCAGGGTCCTAGCGACCGCCCCTCCCTATTTACAATCAATTTAGGAGGTCGGCGGACCCTTGGCTGCAAACGCCTCCCGATTAGCTTCCCTACGGCGACGAGATCGCTCTCTTTCCTGTGCCCTCCGCCGTTCCAAGGCCTCGCTCTGACGCAGCAACCCAGTGCGTCCGGTGCCTTCTTTTAACAAAGCGAGAAATTCGTCTCCCGATCGATTATCATTAGCTGGGAAATAATGTTCATTTATAGCGAGTGCCTCAAACCATATTGAATGAACTTGACATGCATTCACGCAAGAGGAACGACCAAAGCGCTGTCAAAAAATGTCAAGCGACCGAAGCGCAAGCTTACCCTCACAAGTAAAAGTTTTTGCTCGATCAAAACTGCATGGTTGGCCAACAAAAGCGTTTTTTTAACACAAACTGCTTTCCCATGAAGTCTGCATCGTACGCACGCTAAGCTTATGTCATGAGCAATAAAAAGTAGTTGTCGAGCGAACTTTTTGAAGACGACGACGAGAACATCAGTGTAAAGGCTCACACGCAAAAAAATGCTTCCCAACAAGTGACGTAGCTTCGCATTTTATTTATTTATTTTTTGGCAGAAAGGTTAGACCACATGAAGTAATATAAATTAAATGACCTCTGCAAACCTAAACACTGTGAAAATCCCTCGAGAGTGCAAAGATCGTTTTGGGTTTACCAATCTATTGTAAATTTCAACAGCCACACATTTTCGTGCATTATTCAAACCAAGCACGCGAAAGGTACAAGGTTTCACAGCAAATTATTATTTTTAGGAGACCGAATAAATTAACTCTTCGCAAACCGAGACACTGTTTGTTGTCATCCTTTCTTTAGAGGATTGCACGTCCAAAATAGGTCCACGTGAAATCGAACTTTTGTAAACTGAACCGCCTCTTACACCACAGGAAGATCGAAAGAAAAACAGTTTGCCAGGCCACAATTTTCCCACCGAAAATAATTTAATAATGTCATCGCCTCAGAGAAATGAATAAGGCATAAGGTTAGCGCCAAAATAATGTTTACTCAGTGTATTAAAAAAAATGTTTACTCAGTGTAGTAAAACAGACAGTCTGAGATAAGTGAATGCAAGGACCGCTGCAACTTTTCACTCGCCGTGAGCAAAATGAGAACGAGGACTCCGTCTAATTTTCACCGAGATATGCTTTGTAATCCATGCTTCGCAATTGTTAATAAACTTCTTGAAAAGCTAATGCATGAGGTTACCAGCCATTCTTCAGAAGAATAAAATTGTCTTTAGTCAGCAGTTTGGCTTCCGTACCAAACACGCCACCGACAATGCGATTCTAAGTACTATTGGTAAATTGCAACAAGCAATAGACAATGGTGAATTTTCTTCTGGGGTGTTTCTTGATCATAGTTATAGTAAAGCTTTTGATACAGTAAATCACAACATTTTTACGCATAAATTAGACCATTATAGTATACGGGGCATAGCTGAAGAGTGGTTTATCTCGTATTTATTCAATAGACAACAGTTTGTTTCCTTGGAACGAACTCATTAAGGACTTTAATAGCTGTGGTTCCACAAGCCCTTTTGCCCTCGGGAAAGTGGACGTTACCCAAGGGGAGTGCGTGTTTTGTGTGTGACTGATATTCCCACAGTGAAACTGCCCACGGGAAATCACTATGGATACATCAAAGAAAACAAAAGAATTACCCATGACATTGCCAGAACCAAGTGGTATGGTTTATCTATGGTTTATCTAACCACAAAGCTGTTCCGCCAATCGCGAAGCAGCAAATGTCTATAACAGGAAACCGCAAATGTGGCCGGTAGCGAAACGCCACTCGCTTGTTAACCCGAATAGCAACACGCATTCTAGTACTTTGCCGCTGCATTACCGGCCCTACACGCTGGCAGATGAACTCAAAAGAAGCTCGAAAAACTCGAAAGATTTCTTTCCACCAGAAATCGAGGGCTCGGTTGTTCAAAAGCTGCTGGAACCAATTCTGAGGACGAGGAAATACCCAAGCACGTCTCAGCTGGCGACCCACTAACATATGGCGAGCTCTATGAAGTAAATAGAGTAGCTGGAGCGAATGAAGAAACGTAATGGCAGCCGCCTTCTGCGCATTCTTTTCAAAACAAAATGCTGGATTGCTAGGTCAATTTGAGATCGTTGTATGAGAAGCACAAGAATGACCGCAATCAATCCGTGCATTTCGCGATTGTGGATACCCATGATGAATTAATTTTCCCGCCAAATGCCTCTGGGTGAAAAGTTCATCTCGGGTAATTATTTGTAATGCAACCGATTTATCTAACCTGACCAGAAACCCAAGCTGATCCCAACCCAAGCCAATTACCCAAGGGGACACCTCGGGTAGAAGGTGTGTGTAACCACGACTAATATGTGCCTTGTGGTGTGCCTCAAGGTTCAGTACTAGGTCCATTATTATTTCTCGTTTATATGAATGATTTTAATAATTGTTCTAATCTATTATATCTCCATCTTTTTGCTGATAATGCCAACTTGTTTTGTAAGCATAAGAATTGAAGAGACCTTGAAGCTATACTAAATAATAAACTCGTTAATGTTCATACCTGGCTGTGTGCAAATAGGCTTTCCCTTTAAACAAATCAAATTTTGTAAATTTTCATCCTCCGCAAAGGAGGCTGCCGTTTGACGTGAAGCTTTTTGTAAATGGTAAAGAACTGAATCATGAAAACTGTATAAGGTACCAATTTTGCTAGACTCGCATCTCAATTAGAAAAATCAAGTGAGTTTCTTCACTCAAGTGAGTTACATCACCAAAAAGATCAAGAGAAACATTGGCATTCTCTCAAAACTGCGCTACTATTTAGCAATTAGACCCGTGGCCCATGAGGGCGAAGGGTCTAACTGTTTTAGTATCACCCAACTAGTCGGGTAGAAAAGGCAATAATAAAGTTACCAAATGCAAGTTGAAGAAATATTTATTTGGGAATAAAACGAAAGAAAGCGTCACGCTTTTCGCTACTTGAGGACTATTACTAATAGTCCTCTAACAGCGTAGCCAATGAAAATGCAGGATTTGCATTAGTCCACTGGTTGGGTGATACTAACTTGAATTAGAATTCTAGTTAGCCTTTATTCTTTGATATATCATGTTTTAACTTACAGTATTAGTTCATGGGGTAATACGTACCCAACTACTCTCCAGGCCTTATATGCTTTTACAAAAGAAAGTAATCAGGATCATGACCTTTTCTGATTTTAATCAACCTTCTAGTCAACTCTTCAAAAATTTAAATATTCTTAAAAACTAACTGATCTTGTTATGCTTTCTAATGCAGTGTTTATGTATAAGTTTTATAATAGATTACTAGCTTCTGCTTTTGACACATTCTTCAGGCGAGTAAATGAGTCTCATAACTATGATACAAAAAGTTCCTCTAAAGTTACTTACACTATACTAAGAGTAAGAACCAATTATGGAAAATTTAATATTAGGTTCCAAGGCCCCAAAGTCTGGAACTGTATCGAAGAAAGTTTCAAATTTCTTATTTAATCGAAATTTAAAAAAGAAATCAAATTTCAAATCATTCAAGGTTATGAGTTGCTTTAAGTTTTTTTGTTTTTGTTTAGTTAGTGTACCTTCTTTTGAGCTATTCAGGAATATCTGATAAAGTAAAATTCAATTGTAATAGTGTACTCCTTTTGAATGTCTAGACTATGTACTTAAATCTTGGGCTTTTGACTGTCTGTATCTGTTTCTGCGTGTG
>BLFK01000673.1:201786-216386 GCA_014634185.1 Astreopora myriophthalma | reverse complement strand
AGTGTCACAGTTCAAACTTTCTTACCGCCGCTGACAAAAGGATTTTGTCTTTGATTTCGGTCGGTTCCTGCTAACGATTCTTTAGCAGTGAATCTCTCTGCGCCTCTCTTCTCAACTGTCTTCTTCGTTCAGCTTCCCTCAACTGTTTTCTAACCACGTTCACCACGCCTTACTTCGTTTTATATGATGAATATTAATTCCACAATAATTAATTCTTAACATCTGACTTACACTTATTGTTTTAACGGTCCTACATTTACAACACTATACTAAATCAACACTTTAAGAACAAATAAACTTACAAGCTATTTTTAAGGTACTAATTACGGTTTATTACAAAGATACGTTAACAATAAGTAATTAACACTAACGAAACATATTATACAAGTAAGGACAAAATAATTTCATGACACTGTGGACGTACCCTGAGTGGACGACGGGAAGTCCAGAAGCATCTCTGCGGGCATCAACCCTGCCCCTGTTGCGGACAGGTGGTGAACTTGTGGCAGAACAAGTGCTACATCCAGCCGGTGACGGAACCCAAGAAGAAGCGTTGACGAGGTCGGTCCGATGCGGCGGCCTTTCTGGCGCCCAACGCCCGGGACGACGACGACGAGAGAGCGGAGCACGATCCTCCCTCGCTGCCTCCGGCCTTCGTGTTCTTCGACATCGAGGCCCGTCAAGACGAGGGACAGCACGTAGCCAACCTGCTCTGCGCCGAGACCAGTCTGAACGACCGTCAACACACTTTTCCGGGCGAATCGTGCGTTCGCGATTTCCTGGCCTGGTTGTTTCGCCTCGTGGACCTGAACGTGGAGGACGACGCCCGCCCGTGGATCGTGGTGGCTCACAATTTCCAGAGCTACAAAGGGGTCCTTGATCATCGAGGAACTGTACGCCCAACACTGTGCCCCGCAACAGATCGTCAATGGCGCCAAACTCCTCAGTCTCAGCCTCCCGGGGACCCGCATCAAGTTCATCGATTCGCTGAACTTTTTCCCCATGCGGTTGGATGCCTTTCCGAAAACCTTCGGGTTGACGGAATTGAAGAAAGGCTTCTTCCCGCATTTCTTCAACCGGCGGGAAAACCAACGTTACGTGGGCTACATGCCCCCCGAGGCGAGTTACGATCCCGACGGGATGCCCACGGCACGTCGCACCGAGTACCGTACGTGGTACGCCCAGCAAGTGGCCGATCGGTACGTGTTCCATTTCGAGCACGACCTGTTGGCCTATTGCCGCTCGGACGTGCGATGAATAGAGCGAAAACCAGATCGGCATTTACATATTACGTTATGCTTTGTTAGGTACGCATATAATTGCTTGTAAACTATTCTTTCGAACACTTTGGCTATAACCGGAATAACGGAAATTGGGCGGTAATTGTTTAGGTCATCACGTTCCCCTTGTTTGAATAGTGGAGTGACCCGCGCACACTTCCAGTAGTCTGGGAACACACCTACATTTAATGACTGATTGAAAATATAGCACAGCGGTTTGCAAATAAGATCCGCGCATTCACGAATAAGTCGAGAAGAAATTTTGTCAAGGCCGACTGCCTTTGATTTTTTCAGTGTATTCAGCAGTGAAAATACTTCATTTGTGGAGGTTGGGCGGAACTGAAACTCCTTATCCGTGCTAGTGAGATAATTCAGATAGCTGTTGCCATCTGAAGAAGGAATATCACTAGCAAGTTTCGGGCCAATGGTAGCAAAATAACGGTTAAATTCGTGCGCTATTTCTGCTGGAGCTGTTACTGATTGCTCATCTACATTCAGTTGTTTCACAGACGTTTCCACGGAATTTCGGGAAGAGAGCTCATTGATGATCTGCCAGGTTTTGCGGGAATCACCCTTATGCTCGTTTAGCATATTTTGATAATAAACGTGCTTCGCTAGCCTAATCGCACTATTGACTTTGTTCCGCTGTCTTTTAAAGTGAACCCAATAATAAGGATTTTTTGATCTAATTGCTCTGAGTTTCAAAATATCTCGATCGTGCATATGTTTTTTTAAGCTCAGAAGTAATCCATGGGGAACCCCGCGCGCGAACACGAATGCAACATCACTACGAAATTTATCACGGTTAAAATTTCGAAAATTCCTATAGGTTATATTAGTGTGACCCTTACTCTGTCCATTAATGGCTAATTTTCGATAGACATAGACAATGCTGTGATCGCTAATGCCAATATGACGCACACCTGAGCATAACACCTTGTCAGGACAGTTAGTAAAAATTAAATCAATCAATGTTGCAGAAGTTTCGGTTATTCTTGTTGGTTCTGTTATGAGTTGTTGAAGACCATAAACTTCCGTGATAGTTAATAGTTTGCGTGTATCGCTATCAAACTGGGATGCGGCCATATCGCAATTTAGATCCCCTAAAAGGTAGAATTCAGTATTAAGGGAATCCAATTTCCCAATCAACTCTTCAAAAGGTGAAAATATACTAACAAGTGAATTAGGTGGTCTATACCACGTAGCAACAATAAATGATTTAGAACGAGGTTTGCGTATTTCAATACAAAGGTTCTCAAGACTGCCCATGCAAAGATCGTTACGCACCGAAAAGTTAATTGCCTTTTTCACATAAAAGCAAACGCCTCCACCTCCATATGTAGTTCTATCACGTCTAACTATATCATAACCAGAGATACTGACCTCATTATCAGTGATGTATTCATTTAATTTAGTCTTATTAATTGCGAGAACATCTATATCGTTACTTACGAGAAAGATCTTGAGTTCATCAAGATGAGTGGTCAATTTATTTATATTCAACGAGGCTAGCTTAAAACCGCGTTTGGAGGGCAATACTCGAGCACGATCGATATAGGATTTTGAGTCGGACTTCTCGATGACTCCTGACTGTTGCCTTCCAACGGCACGGCATTAATGGAAGGCATAGTAAAAGTTCAATGCGCTAGACCATGATAAAAATTCTTAAAAATACGCTTGTTACCTGCAAAATTCAGGTGTAGACCTCCACGGTTTAACCCCTTTTCGTTTATATTATTGTGTTCAATAAATCTCCAATCGTTCTGACGGCAAAACTTCGTCAAGTGCTTGTTCACTTCTGAGACTTTATCATTAAGCTTGTCCTTTCGTGTTACAAGTCCTGAGACTATGACTTGAGCTTCGGAAGACCCCTCTATCTGTTTAGCGAGATCAACAATAGCTTCTGCAACTTCTTTAGATGTTTTGCCGTTTTTAGCCTTCAGATCGTTTGTACCTACATGTAGCACCACTTCATCAGGCTGGAGCTCTAAATTAGGCTTTAAGTAATCTCTCATGGCTTTGGTTGTGGCTCCAGAAAATGACTTTACCACCACTCGGTGCCCTACTGCTTTCGCTAATTTCTTACCGTGAATATCCTTGACCATGGAGTCCCCAATCAATAGGGTTGTAAACTTACTGCTGGCACTCCTCTCTCTGCCGACCTCACCGCGTAAATCATCGTTATCAGAAGTTTCGCTTGGTTCACTAGGATTACTGCGAGACGACCTATATGACGCCCGTTGATGGTTTTGCCGTCGCCGGATGATTTTGTGTGTTGCTGCCTCTGTCTTTGTTGGATCATCTTGTGCATCACTAAGGATCTCAAACCTGTTACGCGTCACGATATTATTCTGAGTTGACATTTTACGTTGGTTGCGTTTATTACACCCAACATTCGTGCGCGAGTTTTTCACTTGATAAAAACACTCGTTCGTCTCTTGCTGGTGATGGGAGTCTTCTTCATTCTTTTCTTGTAAAATAAGCCTTAATGCAAACCTTAGTGAGTCATTTTCCTGTTCCAATGATACAGCACGGTTTTCGAGAGACAAACATTTCTCCTCAAGTTCTTCGATAACTCTCTCTTTTTTGCATATAGATGATTCCAGTTTCTCACACCCCCTTTGTATTCACAAAGTTCGGCGCTAACAGCAAATTCCTCTCGATTTTGGCAATTTATCGAGAGCAGATTAGAGTTGGCTTCTACCTTTTTCTGTAGAATAAGGAGGTCAAGTTTTATACCTTCTGTGTCAGCAACTAATTCAGTTTTAGATCTTTCTTGACTGGAAAATACTGGTCCCGCGTCGGCTACCCTTGGTTGATTAGCATAAATATCATTGGCTTCAAACAACAATGGATTTACTTGTTCGACCGCTGAAGAGACATTCGAGCCCGTTGAATCGGTTCTCCCTGTGTTGTCTCGAACAAGTTTGATCAAGTTGCCTTTTAAAACGGGTCCATCTCGCCCCTGGAAGGCGAGAGTGAGTTGCTTTTTACTGTACCAAGTAATAGCGAGGTTGTTGTCAGAGCTTTTAAATTGTTTCGAGTTTCCGCCGGGCGACGACCATTTGCCTTGTTGTTTCAAACCCTTCTCAACGAAATGTTTTAAGGATTCAAGATCACTAATCCAGCTTAACCTGTCACCTTTGAGCTGAAGGTATTGTAAATAAGAGCCGTCGAAGTTAAGCGGGAGAGACTCGTTATCTGTCATCATGTACTCCTAATGTGTGTGAGCACCACACGCGAAAGTCAGACGCGAAAGTGGGTCTGGCTCTGCTCTGGTCTTTACACTAAATGGGACTCGTTCACACCTCGAAAAATACAAAGTAAATCTGATCCGTACTCTCGCTTTCCGTTGTTTCCGCATTTGTTTGTCGCCTCGTTTGTTACAATCGTCTTTGGATGATATGAGGAAGTTGCTGTCACAAAACGGTTACCCCAGAGGTGTTGTCAATTACAACATAAATGAGGTCTTAAAAAAGCAACAAAGCAGGCTTTTGACCCCAACTACCACAGTTCCCAAAAAGAACATTTCCTTAGTTTACTTTATTTAGGGCTACAAAGCAAAATAGTAAACAAATTAAGTCATGTATGAATAAATTCTACGAGTGCGCTGACCTCAGTGTAACCTTTCAAAGCACTCGTTGCATTAAATCTTTGTTTCCTTTCAAGGATAGGCCAAATGGCTAAGGCTGTATACAGAGCTGCGTGTTGCGACTGCAATAATTTTATATCGGAAAACTTTTTTGCTTGTTTGTTTGTCTGTTTGTTTTTTTGTCACCTCTATTGTTACTTAATAAGTAATAAGTTAACGATCTTGTATATTTCAATTCAACTGATTTTGTATTAACCGTCACCTCTGAGGATGTATGTAGAAGCATACGAAACGTCAAGTAGAAAATAATTGCAATGAATGTGTTCATATCTGATGTCTGTCACCACTGTTTGTGTATTGTTCCTGATAAAACTGCGACGGCAAAGAACAAGAGTATTTACGAGTATGATAAGATCTCTTTTATAAACCATGACCAGGACATTTACTAGTCAACGTTTTCAACAGCAATGAAACTCTCATTCGAATCAAAGTCGACAATTATTTATTTAAGTGCTAAACTACGGCGGCGACTTCATCGCAGTGACCTGCACCATGCTTCTCCCCCCTTTTTCAAAGCATTTTTGGAGTAATTTTTTTTTTGGGGGGGGGCGCTATGAGCCCAATGCACTGACCTCTGCACTACGTCACCGCCCAAAGGTCAAACGGTATAGCGCGGGACAGTACATCTCGAGGATGTCGGTTCGATTCCAGCTGGGTGAAAGACAATTTTTTTTTGTTTCTGGATGAGAAAATAAAGAAGGGGATCACCTCAGGGAAACTTTTCTCTTCGTTCAAGGTCGTATCAGGCGTACCGTGCGGTCCTCCCATTTCTGGGCACTGGCTCGATCCCCTCCGCTCCATCGTACCGTCCGCGTGGCGCTTGTATTTACACGAACGGAGCTGTGCAAGCAAAGAAAGAGAAGACTGGGATTAAGAAACACAACCGAAGGCACAGCGCCTAAAACGAAGTGGATAGAGGCTTTATTCACGCGGCGGCCATGTTGGTTAGGAACAATAGAACTCGTACCCCGAGCCTCGAGTTGATAAGTTTGAGAACGAGTTCCGGAGGGACAAAACGGTCGAGTTCTCATTGAGCAAAGCTTAAGTGTTGATTTTCCCGCCGTCTTCTCACCATGAACGAACGATTCCGACCCACTCTTCACGCGGTACCATTCGGCGTCATCGTCCAGTTCGTCGTCTCTGCTTAAGGTCCCTAATAAGGCAGGAGAGACGACCATGACACAGCCAAAACCTATTCCACCACCAACGGTGCTGGTGAAGGAGGCCAACACAGAAAAACCAAACCCCCCAGCCTAGCCAATCCCTGCCTTGTACCAGTCAAGGTTGCCAAGATGGAGCCCTCGTAAGAAGAAGTGACCACCGTCAATGGGGACCTGGCCATGGGACAAACGGAGGGAAACCCACCAAAACCAATGGAAGTAGTGATTGGAAAGGTTGGCTGTACCCACACCTGCGACGACCCTCAAGTCTCGATAGGAGGCTGCAGAGCAAAACAAGGACAAAATCAAAGTAAAGAGGAGACAATACTTCCACCAAAACAAGGCCAAGTGGAAAGGGTATGCAAAACGATATCACCAGCGACACAGAGAGAAACAGAACGTGTATGCGATACAGTACTACCAGACAAACAAGGACGAGATCAAAGAGAGAGAAAACCATTACCGCCAACTAAAGAGGAACAAGCTCAGAGAGAGCTTAAGCAAAGGCGTTTTTCAGCGACGTACGTCAACCGGAAATGAAGCATTTTCGTTTCAAACAGCCTTGACGATTCCAGATTTGCACTGCTCAGCGTCTTTACTCTTGTAAAGACGATTTGTCAGAAAATTTGAGTGAAACCACTGCCAAAGAATACGAAACGTCCACTTCCGGTTGACGTACGTCACTCAAATACGCCTTTGCTTAAGCTCTCTACTGGTAAGCACGAGACAGAGCCGATGTGCCTCCAACTGAATGAAACACTTGCCGAGTAAACCAAGACTCCCACTGAACATAGCATGTTACAAATGGTGTTTGGCTCAAATCGAATAATGAACGCAATTAATACACGGATCAACCTGGTGTTTCCTGGTTCCAAATGCAACACGTGTACATTGTAATCGCGGCCTTTATGCGCTCTTTGCAACACTGCCGGCAGGCCTTTTTCAGCCTTTGCAAAACCTGCGAATCGATTTTGCACGCCTTTTACAAAGAAAGTAGACATGTAGAATGTTTAATCTGTTTGCAGCATTGATAAACGTGAACGACTGGGCTGGGGAGGCGACAAAGTTGTCTTGTCACTTCCGAAGGTGCAACACTCACTTCAACTAAATGCCACGGCTCTTAAAAAGTCTTGGGGGTGGGGGCTTATTTGAGTACATAATATCCTTGGATGATGGCTATGAGGTCAAGAAAAAGAGAAGTGAGTGACGTTTGCTTGTTTATCTGCACTGGTCACAGTGTCTTGTTAATAGAGACATTAACAAAACAGCTTGTCTTTGCTAATGAGGGACCGAAACAATGGGTGTTACTAAAAAGTGAAACTGCTCTCAAAGGAACGTGCAGAACCTGCGGAACCACACCTAATCCATAGTTTTTTTCCACGAGTACTGTCGAAGGGTTGAAGGAGTACCTCCCTCAGTAGGAGTGACTTGGGCTAGTCCATGTTCTAAAAAATGAGTTACTCGAAATGAGTTGCTCAAAAAATGAGTTACTCACAATGATTATAAAAGTAGACGTCGAGCTCCTGATGCTCATATTGAGCAAGCCTCGGGGGTGAATGTACGGTACATCTCTAACGGTATTGCCAAAAACCGTTTAGTTAAAGTTACAACACAGACCGCCACAAGAAGCAAGGTTGTAGGGGGCCCCTAGATAAGGAGTGGGTGGAAAGTACAGCAATGGCCGACAAATTTCAGGAAGTTCCACCCGATCCCGTATTGGAAGAGATAGAGAAAGAAGAAAAAAGAGACAAAGATGAAGACGATGAGGAAGAAAGTTCGGACTTGGAGAACGCCACTGACTCACAGGACGAGGATGTCAGCGATTGGGACTTTGACTACAAAACTCCCTGGGAAACCCAGCGCCAAGAAGTCAAAGAGTGTCTTAGTCAACGCTATAACTGAAAGGTACACAAGTTCTTGAAGGAGGGGGCGTCTGAGGCAGTGACTGAAGCCAAAGCTTTCAATACCCTTCTACCCATGTTCCTAAGAAAGCTGCGAAGGTTATACCTTCACTATCCTCACTGGTTTGAACGTCTAAAACATGACCCTGTTCAGAGAGACGTCATGAAAACCCTTCGTCGTTTCATGGAGGAGAAATCTATGGATGTTGAAGAGGCCACAGGTGCCGCTGTGGACAGACGAAAATTTTTATTGAACAGAATATTTGAGCCACGACCCATCCCTACGCAGGAAGATGATCACAACGAATATATTACATATATTCATGTTTATGGTGGATCCACGATCCACCATAATCCACCAGCCGCAACACCCCTATTCCGTATACTACTACTGTTAAAAAATATCACGTTGTCTTTTCAGCCGTTAATTTTAAGTGTCTTTCATTGCTTTCACCACAAGGAACTAACTACAAGCTGCTAATGAAGTATTGTAGACGGCCCATCGGGACCAGGCTAGGTGTTCAACATTAACATTCACAGTCAGTTTTCCTTTAAATACCACCTTAAATTTCCATTTTACTCACAACGTCCGTTGCAGAATCGGAACTAAGGGGTACGTTTTTCTTTGCTGTCAATTCCATCCGATTCTATCTAATGCACCCGTTTCAAATCATTTCAGTGATTTGACGAAGCACCGTCCGAATCCCCAATACAGTTCAGAACAGCTACCATCATTCTAGATGTGAAACTCAGTAAACAAGCCTTACCTCTCAAAACCAGTAGACGATTGTTATTTTTTTTTTTAATGCTTAATTTTGTCGCAAGTCCTTGGGGAGAATTTACCGACATTACCAAGTCACACATCAGAAAGACTCTCTCTCAAGAGACCTTGATTGTTTCCTTAAATTTCAACCTCTAATCAGCTGTTGGGTAAATAGAATACATGGTATTTTTCTCCTTTTTTCTTACAAGATACTAAACGACGTTTTGGGCCTAAAAATCGTAGCAAAACTACTGTTTGCAGTTACGCAATAAGACTAAATGCACAGGACACACATCAAAAGAAAAAATCGCATTCATTGCTGTTCTATCGTGCTTGATCGACAAAATCGATTTCAAAGGAGGCTTACGTTGCTAACTCTTAGAGCAGACGAAGACCACTAGAGGGATACCAGTGGGGGAGGCATCTCCAAGGAATTTGCGAGTTCAGTCCTTATGCCAGTATAGCGTGATGTTTCGCTTCGGTGACATTCAAAATGGCGGGCAAAGTTGCTGTCGTAGTGGCCATTGGAAAATGAACAATTTCTCAGGGATATCCTGAGAAATTTATTACATTTGGCGATAAAAGAATTCCTGTTGTGATAAAAACCAGGACATGATATGTTTGCTCGGGCTAGGACAGTTCGTTGTGGCTTGTACCTGGGGCACCGCTGGCCCCATTTTTGGCCGTGCACGCGATTAGATTTTTGGCTGAAGGACGTATGTTTTCGTGTGTACGTTCCAGTTTTAGAGTAACTTTGAATGATATGGAGATAATATCCCTACGGTTGTTGGGCTGGTTCTAATGCGGAGTACTTGAGATAGGTTTATCTGTGTAAATGGACAAACAAACAAATGTGCTAATGTCCAAACATACAAACGTACAAACGTAGGAATGATTCACCCTGATTTGCTGATAATAGTTGTTCCTAATCATCACTGTGTTGTTGAAGATGTGTTCATTGACCAGGTGAATCGGTTTCTCGTGCGTAGATCCCCGATAAAATACAAACTCTCTTTCAAAGGAATTACTGCCGAGTGAAGAATCACAATCAAATATTTCATTGCATCAGGTTACACAGTACGAAGAGGCGGAACCCAGGTCAGAAGTTGAGACAAGTAAGAGACAGACAATGCCGTCAAAAATTGTTGATTCATAAGAATTTAGAATTGAACCGGCAATTGATTTGAAAACAAGAAGAGCAGGACATTTAGATGTAAGACATGTGAGATGTAAGAAGGGAAATTAAATTCAGTACGAGATCTTATCACTATAACCATGCGAGTGCTGATGAAATACATCAACGTGTACATGATTAGGAACATGCTTTTCACGAATTTGTTGATGCTCGTGAAAACTATTTGCGATTTAAAGATGATGAAGAAATGGTAGCTCTGGCAATAGAGAGTTGATAAGGAGAAGGAATATAAATCCGCCCTAGATGTAGACATTAGCAAGTACAAATTTGAGATGAAACTGACATGATACGAAAAAGGGCGAAGCAAGCCATCATTCATGTCGTTAAAGTAAGAGCGGGAAAAATTCTTGTGTAAAAGCGCAAAGGACAAGCGAAAGATTGTTGAACAAGCACAACTAAGAGTGGAAGCGTTAGACGAGAGGCAGAATTTGGAACATCGCTTAGGGATTGAGGAGGCTGAGTTAAAGAGAAGAGAGCTTCAAGTTCAAGAGTTCAAGAGAAGAGACATTAAAGGAAGCTGCCCTTGAAATGGAAATAGAACAGGAAGAGTCGCAAAGCAAATACTCTGATGAAAAAAGTGAGGTGGATGAGGTGACTCCAGGCCTAGTTCCGAAGTTAAGTTCTAACGCACTATGCCCCCAGATACGTTTACCCCCAAAGATATTAGGCTACAACACCCAAACAGGAAGCGTCGTCAGTGTCAGTTGTTTTTCAAGATGATATGTTATCTCCGTATGTGCCGCTACCTAATTCACTAGCTCTGCAGCAGAAAACCAGGTCGAGTCCAGGTGTGCATGAATTTACCCCGTGTGCACAGATACCAATGGAAACAATGAGGCCCCCGTTTGCCTGTAAGAAAGAGAACACCTCACCCCTAGAACAGCACATAAAGGAAGAACAAACCTCCTACATGAATCCATCGCACGTAAATCAGCCATTCACACCCCTCTCAAACAAGTTCCGTTGCAAACAATTCAGCATCTCATGGACCCATCTGTACAAGAAGCACGTCGTTCTGAGGTGCCAAGAATGCAATCAAGAGTTGTGTTAATCTCCCTGCACGCCAAAGATATGAAGAAGCTTGGAAAACCCTGAATAATTTTGGTCAACCCCACATGGTAGCAATACAAGAGGCGATACTCAAGTCTGATGGACTAGGAGACTTGAAGACGTGAAGCGAGTATGAACCAGTATGGGCTCCTGCTATGCAGTTCGTCTCAACAATGAAGATATGATCTTAATGCTGATGAGAAAACTGCCCGATGAAAACGGAAAAGGACTGATATCGCCGCTGATCTTATTCAGACCAAGGGCCAAGTCAGTTTTGGCGACTTCTTGAATTTTATTCAGAAACGAGCAGACCGTCTTAATAACCGTTTTGGGCAAGAACTGAAGCTATCACTGCCCCGGTATGAGAGAGAGAGAAGACCTGCTAGAGACAGACAAGAGCAACCCCGCAAGGCTACTACACTTCATGTCACTGCGCAGGATAACGCACATCAGAGGTCCCTCAGCGCTCCCTCAGTTCCTAGTGCTATCACTGTTCTGGTTCACATGCAGTTTGGCACTGTGAGACCTTTAAAGGTGCACCCTATGAAGAACGATTGTGAACTGTGGGAATAAAGAAGTTATGTGGAACTAGCTTGAGTCAGGGACATTTCTCAAAGGATTGCACAAAGAAATTTACTCGCCAGAAGCCAGGATGTGGGAGGAGACACCATTTCCTTATTCACCCTCCCGACTCACAGAACACCACAGACCCTGCCTTGAGTCAAAATAATGTACAGCAGGAAGAGGTAGTTGAAAATCAGAACTCTGTCGGTGGAACAGATACTACAGTCGCCGCAGCCAATGAGTCAAATCCCTCCTTGGTTACCCAGCAACTTCCCAAGTCATGTACCTTTGCAGGATGCAGGAAACCTGTTCCAGTTGGAGAGGGTTGTCCAATACACACGACCTGAGTCGGGTCGTGTAACGTGCATGTCGACCCGTTAAGCGAAAGTCAGGTCGTGGGTTGTACAGAAAGGGGAGGGGGTGGGTGAAAGTATGGTGTGGTGTCGGTTTGTGACGACCTGTTCAGGTCGACCGGACTTTCAGATGGTCAGGTCGTGTGAGACTTAGACAAAATCACCAGAGGAATGCATATGAAGGTGTGGGTGAAAGTACGGTGTCTGCTCGTGACGACCCGTACGGGTGGTGACGACCGGACAAATAAAAAGTCGACCAGACTTTCAGATGGTCAGGTTGTGAGAGACTTAGGCAAAATCACCGGTGGAATACATATGAAAGTATGGGTGTCGGTTCGTGACGTCCCGTTCAGGTGGTGAGGACCCGACAAGTAAAGGGTCGACCGGATTTTGCGATTGTGAGACCGCGAAAGAGTTAACTTTCGCAGGCTCATGAAAACAATGGTGGCAGTACGATAGCGATTATGGGAACGTGGTCTTCATTTGTAACCGCATCGTTTTCCGGTGGGGTTTCCGCGTTCTGCGTACAGGACACCGATTGTGACCGTTGTGGAAACCCGATGGCTTTGAAAACGCTGCAAAACGTGAGGCGTACTGACAAGAACCCGGTTTCATCTGTGGCACGTAGCGTAGCGCTTTGATTTTTGACGTAAAGGATTGTGCGGTGAACACTTGCAAACGGCATTGGTTTAGACGTGCTTTCGAAGTTGTGATATCGTGTCCTTTTAAAATCACGCGAATCGACGTCTGGATCGGCGCAATCGGTATTGAATTTTAGTCCGTAGTCGGTAGAGTACGGTTTTTACCTTTGTGGACGTTTTATAGCCAATCAGTGGTTCGTAACTATGAACAATTGTAATTTGCGCAAAGCATGGTGGGACGACGAATTGCTCCTCAGGACCAGTCAAAAGCATGCTGCTCAATAGCCCATTTCCGAATTGATGTTTGCCTCTGGTTGAAAGCGAGTCTTGGTGCACAACCATTCAAATGGAAATGAGTTGGGTATTTTCATGCAAATTAAACTCATTATCATTTGAATGGTTGAGCACCAAGACTCGCTTTGAACCAGAGGAAAACAGCAACTCGGAAATGGCCCATTTTGGTTTGTACAGACATAGGCGGCCCAAACTCGCGTTACGCGCGAGACGTGACTGTGAAAGTGTCACGTCAGCGACAGCACTGTTCTGAGCAATTTTTTGTTTTTTTGAGTTAGTTTCTCGACAAAGGAGCAAATAAGCGAAAAGTTATCGAATGAATGAGTGCAATAAAGTGAGTTAACTTACCTTGTTTACTTTGTTTTGTCTTTTCGAGCTTTTTTCCACTGTTTTGGGACGTTGTTGTTGAACAGGATGTCGTAATCTTCCTAAGACGAAGTCAAGGTTGGACACTGCGATTCACGGAGAAATGTGCTCGAAAGGCCTTTTTTCGCTGAAAAGCGAGTTCGCTGCGCAGTTTTTCATTCCATCGAAAAGAACATAGTTTGATTTCCCTCCTGTCTGATCGGCTTGTTGAAAGCATTATCCTTTCGGCTCGAATCAGAAAGATTTCCTTCATATTTTCAGACCGGACGGTTGACGACCGATCCTTGTGCTCATCCTTTCGACTACGGGACTGAACTTAGGGATCTTGCCCGCGCGCAATTGCCACTTACCCTTCCGGTATACAGTCGAATTCTGTGGGCGAGAACATACACTTTCCCCACCGTCCACGGGAATGTGATGACATACGCAATGGATGGCGCCAGCAACGTTTTGTTGGGCGCTCTGCAAGTTCACGGTTGATGACAATTCGAGAACTGCGAAATGTTGTCTTCACATATATGTCCGAATTAAAATTTTCGCAGTTAATGACCATTTAACGAATGCGAAATTGTCTGTTGACATATATGTCCCAATTAAATCCTTCGCAGTTAATGACAATGCAACAAGTGCGAAATGTTGTGTATCAGTTATATTACTGAATCAATGTTTTTCCCAATTGACGGCACTTAGTCAACTCAAAGCGCCTGTTTCTCTTCATGGCTTAACGAACAACGTATTTCAAGTGTACCTTGGTTCCTTCTGAGCGCGCTCGTGTCGCCTCATGGCTTAAAGAACGAGGTATATACATGTGTAGCATCATACTTAGTAATATGACTCAAAGCGCCTGTTTCTCTTCATGGCTTAATGAACCACGTATTTCAAATGTACCTTGGTTCTTTCTCAGCGCGCTTGTGTCGCCTCATGGCTGTCGCCTCATGTGTAGCATGGTTGTTTCCTTTTGTGGCTTAAAGAACGTGGCGTATACACGTGTCACACAAATTTTCACATTATCCAAATTTTCAAAGCGCCTGTTCCGCTTCATGGCTAAATGATCAATGTATTTACATGTGTAGCTTGCTTGTTTCTCAACCAGCTTGTGTCGTCTCATGGCTTAAAGAACGAGGTGTACACATGTGAAGCATGCTTGTTTTCTTTTGTGGCTTAAATAACGTGCATATACATATCTCGCGTCCTTGTTGCGCGGCGCACCGTTTCTCACCACCTGACTACTAAATAGTCGGGTCGTCTTCAGCTAGTCGGGTCGTACGACCCGTCACCATCTCATCTCGACACTCGGAAGAACATTGGTGACATCTTCACTTCCCTAGTGTAGTTCACTTCCGTTTCGCATATCACGACCTGACTTTTTTTTTTTTTTTTA
>BLFK01000673.1:199776-201542 GCA_014634185.1 Astreopora myriophthalma | reverse complement strand
CCGATGAGTTCACACATGAGCCCACAATATGGTCATGTGATACTGGTCAGTGGCTATCCCGTTTTGACAGCTGTCAATTGACCATGTAAATGTCTAATATAAAAGATGTGGATTTGCCAAGACACGCCTGAGATACCCCTCCCTTCCTTTTGATAGTCTCCCCTACCCTACCCGTACAATCTGTAGACGCGTACGTACGTACGTACGCTCGGTCAGTCACGTGACAACCAAACGAAAAGAGGTTGACCATATTCCATGAGTATGGGGCTCTGTCCCACGCGCGCTTCGCGCGCGTGGAGCCCCGCTAATAATTTAAGTTTAATAAAACTCTCTTGCAGTAAAAAGAACTGAATTATCGAGTACAGTTTACAATCATAGAACAACTATTATCTAGGGTATAGTAATTTACAATTATAACAATGAAAATGACAATTGAATCACTTAAAAAATTTAAATGTAAAAAAGTCCTCTACTCTCTTTGTCCTACAGACCTGCATATTCCGGAAAAGATAGTACTTTTGTGTTTTCTGCCTTAAGGTGTAATTAGGCGCGTCCAAAAGTGGACTGGGAAGTAGGTGGTGCAGAGGATGGCTCGGGGACTTCATTTTCGCCATATATTTGTAGCACAAGAGTACTCTCCTATCATCTAACTTCTCTAGTTTACCTAACTGTAAGGCATGAGCATATGACTCTGCCTCGGGGTAGATTATATTAAGCGCCCTTTTTTGCACTCGTTCTATGGCTTCGGACAGATAAGCAGGGATGTTTTGCCAGACTGGAACAGCATACTCTAAAACTGGCCGGACTGGCACGTGCTCATTGAAAACAACGACTAAGAAGTAGAAAAAGCCTACGTTGTTTTTTGTTTAGTTTTTTCTGTTGTCATCGGAGTGTTCTAAAGACCATTCTGCTTGTCTCAGTTCCACCCTTCTTATCTTGCCACTGACTGTCTTGGGCAAACTGTTAACAAACTCAATCTGGAAGAAAAATATTAACAGGATTTTAACACTTTTGGTTACACAAGGCGAGACAACAGTAGTAAGATCCCTCTGTGATGCCGTGCTTTAAGCCATTAGTGATGTTTTGCATTAGGCACAGTAAATGGTGCAACTCTAAAAAATCAAATCTTCCCATACTGCCGGTTCACTTTCAATTGGGGAACATGAACGCTGAAAAAAGAGTTTTGGAAGTGCCACCTATATCCTTGCCACGTTTGCACACGCCAATGACTATTTGTCAAAAAGTCAAATAAAGATTTCATAACCGTAAATAGCTTTACTAACGATTTCCAAAACGTCAACGAAAACCCCATCTGCAAAAATACAAAAATTCTACTTAATGGTATGCTTTTGTTCCCTTACCTTTCTTGGGTACTTAAACGGTGCTGTTATTTCTTTGACGTGATCTTGTAATTCTCTTACTAATGATTCTTTATCTCCAGTAAAATAAGGTGAAAGAATGATGAATGCTTTAACGACCTAGCGAGAAAGTAAGTCCAAAATTCCAACTCTTAAAAATGGACATTACCCATAACATTTTGGAATTTAAACCAAAATTTTAACCTTCGAGATATGTAATGACGTTCAGTGGTAGCATTTTTCAATTGAGTGTTGAAAGTAATTTCGTGCTTGCTTTGGTTTTGAATAACTATGCTTAAAGTATCATCAAGTATTATCAAAGGATAAGGCAAAAACTGTAACTTTGTCGAACGTGTTTTTCCACGCTTGCCGCCTGCTGCACGTTTGTCAATTACGATTACTTTGGTT
>BLFK01000673.1:179776-194776 GCA_014634185.1 Astreopora myriophthalma | reverse complement strand
TCTGGAGGTATTATTCCCAATACCTTTTTTGACATAACTCATTATAGTTTTTGTTCATATTCATTCCGAAATGACAGTTGAAATTTTTTTTTGTTTTAACCCTAAATATTTGTTTATTTTCTTTAAGGATTATTTACATGTATTCTTTATTAATTTATTTATCATTGTTCCATCTGTGATCAAATAATGAATGGGTTCTTTTAAATCAAAGAAGAGACAAACAGCAATAGCTCCTACTCTTTGTGATATATTTGTATGAAGCCCAGGTCATTTTAATTACTTTTAAAATAAACGTTGAGTTGAATGGTATGTGCAGACGTGTTCTTTAAAATATTTGACTTCTGTTGAAATTATGACTGTGCTAATGATAATACTGTGAGTGGGCTATCTGGAATGAGAAGTTCAAAATTGTCTCCTCTGTGAAAGGTAATATGTGAAAATTAGACCACTCATTCACTGGTTTGTTATGATATGAAATGTTACTGATGCAAGGTTTGATTGTTGGATTGGATCGTCATTAAGGGTTATGTGAAGAATAGTGCATGTAAGTGATAGATACAATATTTGCATCTGATCTGTATAGGTATTTACAATGGCAAGCTGTAATCTGACTTGTGAACTGAATGTGTGATGTACTACATGTAGGTTAATTAGTATTCTGTATTCAAATTACAAAAATGGTCATTCTGTAATTTGGATACAAAATACTAATTAGAGAAACACTTGAAATGTATCAGGAATTACAGAGTTATACATGTCATCTGAATACTGTGTTTCTGTTGGCTATCACCCTTATGAATTATTGATGAAATTTACAATAGTCCATTTCCAAGTTGATGTTTGCCTCGCTTTCAAAGCAAGTCCTGGTGCACAACCGTTCAAATGGAAATGAGTCTTGTATTTTCATGCAAGTCAAACTCGTTATCATTTGAATGGTTTAGCACCAAGACTCACTTTGAACCAGGGCAAACAGCAACTCGGAAATGGCCTATTGTAATTCTAGTAGTCATCAAGTATAAAAATTATACTTACCAAAACACTACAATGGTGATCAGAATCAGCAGAATCAACAATAAAAAAAACTCTTATTGAAAGTCTAAAATTTTCATGGTACGGATTAAATACCTGGAGCACATTCACCACTTTGACATTAATTTTCCCATAGCACAAAAAAATAAGTACATGTAAACGCAGCTTTGAAAAATTGGACAACACCAAGACAATCATTCACAATAATGGGATACAGCACCATAGCGATTTTCAGCAAATGTCTCGATGTGCTTTTGCAGAGTTATAGTTAGAGTTAATTGCGAAAGAGAGGTGTGCCAGTGATGGTGGAATTACACTCTTTCACTGGGAAATCTGTCCCTTGACCACATTGCTAGTAGTGACTCACTGAAAAGGTAGTTTGTAATAGATTTAACAGAGGTAATGCAGCTGGCCAGCCTTCCTTGAGAGGATGCAATACTGTCTTCTTTTCATTATCATGAAATTGCCCTCATTTACAAAGGCTTGTACAAAGACTCACATGAAGTGATATGGAAATGTTGAGCATCTCCAATAAACTTTCACTGACAAGACAAGACAAGTCAGAAATTTACAATATTCATCCATCTTCAAAACATCAATGAAACCCCTCTACTGAGCTCCCACCCATACAAATAAGCTCACTGTATGGAAAAGGTTAAACATAAAACCTGAGAACAACATTTGTCTCATTATAGAGTCCTTGTAATTTCACGACGCTTGTCTTCTCCTAGTATGTCTCGAGGAAAATAAAACAATCCATCTGCACCATCATCATCATCATCATCATCATCATCATCACTGTCATTGCCATCATCTCCATCCAGGAAATCATCAATATCATCTTCAGTCATCAAACAGATATTGTGCAGTACACATGCTGCAACAGTGACTACTGGTACATCCTGAATTCTCTGTTTAAGCATTGATGTTTTCAGCTTTCGAAATCTGCCTTTCAGCAATGCCAGTGACCTTTCAACTACCATTCTTGTTGAGCTGTGAATGAAATTGTAGCATGACTGTTGCCTGGTTAGGCGACCAGTGTTCTTGTAAGGTGTCAAAATCCAAGGCTTCAGAGGATAGGCAGCATCTCCTATCAAATGAGAACTACCAGGAAACAACAGATCTCTGTTTCTCTCGGCATCAATAAACAATGGAGAATTTCTAAACACCCTGGCATCATGGACGGACCCAGGAAATCCACAAAACACATCTAGGAACTTCATATCCATGTCACATACAACCTGTAACTGTACAGAATGAAATCCCTTTCTGTTTATGTATTGTTCAGGGTCTCTGGTGGGTGCCTTGATAGGGATATGAGTCCCATCAATAGCTCCTAATATTCCAGGAAATCCTCTTTTTTCTTCAAACTTTTGAATGGTGCTCCTTACATCATTTCCTTCTGGGAGGTGAATAAATTGGTGCGCAAAGTTGTCCACAATCGCGGTACATATTCGCTTGTAGACTTCATAGCACGTTGATAAGGAAATGTTAAATCGATCTGATACCGATCTCATACACTCGGGATTCGCTAGAATCCAAATGGTTATGAGGATTTGCTTCCTAAGCTCCACTGGTGCTCTACCTCCGTGGCCGTGGGCTTCATAAGGGATCTCTGGGCAACCGCCTAGCAGACCTTCAAGGAAGGAAACACTCTCCTTACTCATGCGAAAATGACTCCGAAAGCAGCTCGGACTGTAACTTGGTATTACGACATCAAAATATCCTACTATCCTAACCCGTTTTGCGAGAGGACAACAGTTTCCCAGCAAAACAAGTAGCATGGTATCCTCTGCCCCACCATTGCTTATTTGCTTCAATTCATCCTCAAAAGCATTGTCGAATAATTCATCGAAAAGCAGTACCATTTGAGTCAGTGCTCTTTGTCTTTCCGCCATGTTGGATTGCGCACGCATATATTAGCAGGTAAACTACCGCTGTTCACTAGAACAGTTTTGCAAATCCCATTTTGGATTTCCCAAACGAACGGCAAAATAGGAAATCTATGAAATCCGGATTTGGATTTGTTCATGGAAATCCTTGTCGGGGAAGGATTTCAATTAATGAAATCTGCGGCGAAATCCGTTTTCGGATTTTGTGTTCGATTGGAAATCCGAAGATCCGGATTTTAAGATCTAAATCCGGATTTCCCAATCGAAAGCACCCTGAACTTCCCCCAGTAAATGTCGTTTTTCTCCTTAAATATTTCGAATTGGCAAGAATGAGTCGCAAAACTGTTTTTAGCACCACTTTTTACATAATATGAGATAAACTTGTGTTTGGGGGTTTACATGCCCTTTAATTTTTAAACATCGTGTAGCTACCTGTCCAGAGGAAATTATCTCGGAGCACGGAAGCTGTTCTATCTGGATCATCCTAAGAACAAAACATACAAAAAAAGTCTTATTTTCCTTCCTTCCTTCCTTCCTTCCTTCCTTCCTTCCACACACACTTATTCATGGCTCTCATGCCTTTACTGTGGGATGTTTTTATTTCATTTTAATTATTTAATTATTTATTAATTATTTATTAATTATTTATTAATTATTAAATTTTAATAATAAATTTCAATAAGTCAGAATCAAAGTTTGCCGACTTCTCTGGAAACCAACTTCCGTTGTCCATGAACAACTTTAGCGAAACTTACATATCCTAGCCAATGCCTTGAGGCTCCCTGTCTGTCCCATTATCGTCTCTTGTCTGGGAATTGAACTCAATTCTTTTGCAAAGATTTTCTTGTGTTTTGGTAAAAAAAACAACGTGGTCGCTGACCACGTGAGTGAAAACACTCCATATTTGTTATTTTTTCTGTTGCTGTATTTCACTCTTACGATTCCAATCTCAGTTAAGACGTCTACTTTTTATGTAGCAATTATACCGTGCAACTCGTGACGACTAACCACATAACGAGAAAAGATTCCAACTGGTCTTTTTGGCGATATCTGCACAACAATTTCACCCTCAACTCCTACGGGACATTCGTTGCCTTTGTCATCCACAACCTGCAATGATAACCCGTCCAAATATACAGATGAACCTGAGAAAGTTGCACTAACCATTACATTCTTCCGTTTTCAAATTGTGAAACTGTGGTAAGGTCCACAAAAAGGGCCTGGAAACGGAAGATTCATAAAATCATAAGGGAATCCGAACTGGAAGAATGGGGTACCTCTGGAGCTACCCCGAAACTTCCAAACGGATTTTCGAAGAACTTTCCGTGCCATTTGAGTTTCTCCCGAGAATTCTGGAATTTTTTGCCAAAAGATAACCACCAATAGCTATAGCTATAACTTTGGACTCGATCAGTAAGAACATATAAAAGTCTTCACCAGCCTTTAAGTCAATGCCAGGAGCAGGTTTGCCCATGGATCCTGGACGGCTTTCAATACACCGATAAGTGCCACATAGAAGTGTCTAAAATAAGAGACAAAAAGCTTTAGTCCATTAGATACGATAAAGATTTTCTTTTTTCTTAACACGTACAATGGAACACCTCCGAGGTGAAGTCAAGGTGGCTCCATTCAATTTAATTTACCCCTGATTTCAGTGCATACAATAATGCAGTAGTGAAAGACTAGAAAAGAGCAGCAAATAAACACAACAGAGTTAAGAACCCCAGCTAACGGGAGGGAAAACAATTGGCTGTCTCCGGGCGAGGCCAAGGAAAGTTGAATGCCCAGAAAAACTACAGCAAGTGGTCAGAGTGGGACTCAGTTGAACCCTGAATCTCCCGATCTCATGCTCGGCACCAATAACCACTCAGCTACACTGGTGGAAAGTATCCTTCAACTGAGAAAAAAAAGTCAGCAAATGGCAGTGCTTATAGCTCCCATTCTGGGAATAGTCTGTTTTGTTTCCTGGCAAACGAATCGCAACTCACAGTTTCACTCTGACCATATCCTTCTCTGATCTGCAGCCCAGTTGCTTCTCTCCATCTATCCACGACTTCAGGATTCAAAGGTTCCCCCGCACTAACACAATGCCTGAGCTGAGGAAACTTGTAACTGTTAAGGTCTTCTTGAATTATCATTCGGTAAGCTGTTGGGGGGGAGCAGAAGGTACTGATTGGATACTTTTGCAGCGTGTCCAAAATTGCCCAGGGCTCAAAACGAGCCTTGTGATAAACAAATACACAGGAACCTTGACTCCACGGAGCGAAAAAGCTGCTGTACGCAGATTTTGCCCAACCAGTGTCTGAAATGTTCCAAAAAATATCTTCAGGAACGAGATCCAACCAGTACCTAAGAATGAACCAGAAGAACAGAAGCAATGATGATCATTTATTCGCAAGAGATTTCCAAACAAAATTTAAAAACATCACATAAAAGCCACGAGTCGAATGTGGTTGATTTAACGTGATGCAGAAAAAAAGAAAGGTATCAAGCTGTATCAGTATAAACTGGTACAATCTGGCAAAAACAGTACCAGAAGGACATGATTTTGAAAGACAAAGTCTAAATCTTTTCAGTTAAGGAAACTAGGTGATGTCTGGTGGAATATATGTTAATCTAGGAACCCTACATGTATCTTACTTTCCAGTACAGAGATGTCCCAATCCACAGCTTGCATGTGTGTGCTCTGCCATCTTGGGGTGTCCCACTGTCCCACTTGTGAAGTAAATTGTCATTGGTTCGTTACTTAATGTCCGGATGCACTGAAACATAACAGCAGTTCCTTTATTTATCAGTTGCGAACATCGACACTGAAAAGTTTTCATTGCAACTCGTGATATCATTATTGGCTTTTTTCCGTTGATTCTCTTGTCAAAATCACATCTAGAGTAAAAAAAACTCTGTCCTTTTACCTCCGTACGATGATACTGTATCGCAGCTACCCTACAGTAGACATTTTCACCAAACAGGACAGGTCGCAGGCGGGATCAGGGCCCATGCAGCAAGTTTCTGGGTTGGGGTGGGGGCTAAAGATGAACACGTGAGCCAAATTTGGGGGGGAGGTGTAGGGGCACGCTTGAAAATCAACTTTTAATTTTATTTAATTGTTTATTTATTCTTGTTCACAAAAGTGGGGGGGCCCTAAGGCTTCCCCAGCCCCTCCTTCGGTGCCGTCCCCTATAGAAGAGTAATAAACATATCAGGCCTGCACAAACACCTTGACTTCCAGGGTGGGTGCGCTTAGAACACCAAGGCCTCATCAAAGTCTTGACCTCTCGACTCATGAGTAGCGAATCTCCAAAAACATATCGGAATTGGGATTAAATGGGCCTGTCGGTTTGGAGGCCAAGTCCTTGTATAAGGCCATGAGGATGGAATGCCATCGCATCCTCCATCTTTGGGGTGAAATCCAGGTTGACGTCGTATGGCAGTCCGGCATCTTTGTATGAGAGAGGCCCAATTGAAAGTTTTTCGTGTTGTTTGCGGGTATCGCATTCCTAACCACTTTGTTGATGGCTTCGCACATGGCTTGTCTCATCCTGACCGCTTTGCAGACAGCTTCACACATGGCTTGTCTCACATCGGGCTAGCAGAGGTGTGGTTGTGGGACCCTCAGGTCGAGGGGTTCAGAATGTAGACACAGTACTTCTCGTACAATGAGGTCATGGTGAGTGGCACGAGTTCAACATGGAAGGTGGCCATTTTGGCAGCAACAGTGAGTGACAGCTCTGAGAGTGAAGCAAGTAGCAGGACCGAGAGGGCAGTGAGACTGCTGTGAGAGGGGCCACTCTTATAGAGACCTTGAGAAGCGTGTGACTCGACCCGGGTTGGCCAATCAGGACCTCGCCCCGGGCCTCACTCAAAATAACAGAGAGGGGGTATCCCCTCAGAAGACCCCTCTGGACCATGTGGGATCGAGCCACGCTCCAATTGGTCGGGCCAGATTCAATAAAAGAAGGACCCCACCAAGAGGCACCCCCATTCCAAACATGGAGAGCTGGTGGGATATTCTCCCACTCGAAATCGAGTTAATTGCCCAATCGCACCAGCCCTGTTCATGTCGGACAAAAGTGGCCCATCTTGCCTTCTGCAAGTGCAGACTGTACCCGTTGAGATCAATGACCAGGCAGATGTCATCGAGGAGTGTTCTGTCCATGACGCGAGGCTCCACCACACTGACACTTCAAGTTAAAAGTCACGCTTTTTATGGACACACCAAAAGTCCACACATCCCTTCACTTGCCTTTGTAGTCATAAACGGGCACCGGTTGCGGGGACGCTCCCAACCACGGACGGGATTCCACCACCGGCACCATGACTTTCTTCCATCAGTCTTCGGGTGCCAGCCAGATGTGTGGAGGATGGGCAACGCATTCTCCGGGTGGACATGGCACCGTTCACCGCATTCCCAGCTGAGGGGGGATGGCGGTGGGTCAAACACATTCATCGTAGACGGACTTGGGCTGACCACAGGCAATCTGTCCATTGAAAGAAGTTGCACTTGTTGTCATGGGACCAGCGGCAACTCAAGAAACACCAGCCCTTGTTGTTCAGAGACGCCGCGGTGGTACATCGTGAACATGGATCCATGAAACAAACCAGGCACGCACTGGCTGGCCCTGTGGACCGAACGGCACCACTGCAAAGTGATGGACAGGTACGGTTTGTCCTTGGCGACCTATGGCAGTCGGCCCTTGATGCAGTGGATTGTGTGCCATTGGAGGTGGATGGACGCAAATCGGCAGAGTCTGCAGACCATCACCAGTCAGAGTTGTGGGCATTACCCCTTGATGTATTTGGCCCAGAAGAGTCGAGGGAAGACATTGGCCTAGTTTGTGGCCACATTCAATCCCACGGATTACGTCCAGAACGACCATCAGGTGGGCCTCTGGTTGAAGAAACAAATCCGACACCAGGCGGCGGACTGGACGCGTTTAGATTTTACTGGGCATGCGCAGAGTAACAAGAGACCCTTGCCAATAAAACATGTTTGAAAAAACGTGTCTTCTTTTTGGGGTGTCCCACGAGGGAGTGACGCAGCCCACGCAGACAAATATAAGAAGAAAACGACCCACGTCTTAGCACGTGACACCGGTGCCCCGAGTGGCATACCACTGGTAAACGGATACGACCAGGCGACAACAAGAGTATTCCGGACGCCACGGCCTTCTCATTGTTTTGGTCTGAAAAAAGAGCTTGGTGGCACCAGTATGATGCAGATCTCAAGGTTGTCGGTTTGAATCCAGCTGGGCGGACAACAAAAATTTTTTTCCAAAAAAAGAAGGAGCGTGGTGCCACCCTATAAAAGATCCAGGTGAAGCGCGTCTGGAAAACGAGCATGCCACGCCTGACGCATGCACGGTTTTGACGGCAGATGATCACCAGGGTGCTAGACACAGTCTGAGCCGTGCAACCTGACGACTTTGATCTGTACACCATGACACAAGTCCTCGGCTTGTGTTTGCAAGGGCATCCGTATGACGCATTTGTGTGCGGGCATGGGGAAACTGCCGTGGAAGAAAGGGTGTTGAGCCTGGAGAACCACGTGTATAAAGCCTTGGGTCACGCCCCGCCGTATCACTGTGGGTTTTGTGCTCACGACACCATGTGCACCTTCTGAGAAAGAGAAAAGAATGTTTCCATCACCCAGCAGCATCTTGGTGGTGGGACCGTCGGGCTGCGGCCAGACGGTGTTTGGCACCCGCTTGTTGGCGCAAGGGGCCAACCGGTTCGTCGTCCAGCCCCAGACCGTGCATTGTTGTTATGGAGCCTGGCAGCCGGGGTTCAAGGCCTTGAAAGAAACAGGCGTGCACTTGCAACAATGAGTGCCGGACCTGTTGGACTTGACGGCCTGTTTCCCGCCAGGCGTGAACCAGCCCATCAAGCCATGGTGCCACGGTGTGTTGGTCTTGGACGATCTGATGGCCAAAGGGAGCAACGACAAGTGCACGCTGGATCTCTTCTCCAAAGACTCTCACCATCGCGGCGTCACGGTGTTGTACCTGTGCCAAGACATGTTTCCACTGGCAAGTACGCCAAGACCATTTCACGCAATGCGCATTATGTGGTGGCCTTCAAGCACCCGCGGGATCGCTTTGATGTGTGCAACTTACTGTTGCAAGCGTTTCCCATGCATTGGTGGGATGTGATGGACCTCTACGAACGCGAAACGCAACAGCGGTACGGCTTCATTCTTGGATCTGCATCGGGTGCCCGACAACCGGTACCAGGTGTTCTCGAGCGTATTAAAGGACGATGGGTGGATGCGGACGTTCACTCGCACCTCAAAACCTCTCTAGACACTCGAAAAAAAGTGATGGCCACGCGGCATCCCATGGGCGTCCCACGGGCGCTGGCCGTCTTACACCGGCCTGACAAGGCCGTCGTCCCAGCAGGGACGGTGGCGATAAATAAAATCTTAAGGTTACTGCTAACCTTTTCGGTCTCGAATTTTGCAAAATTTTAAAAAGCTACCATAAGATAGCTCATTATATTTACTTTGTTCTAAAAAAGAAATTTGAAAATGTTTTTTTTACTTGCGGAGTTATTGCAAATTTTGTGTTTTGCGTGACTAAAATGTTAATCCCCCAAGGTGTTATGAGATGTCAACACTCGTGAACACCTTAGACCTCCCGTGCAGTTTGGCGTGGGAATACATCCGGGTATCTTCACTTTACCGCGTGTTGAGTTCACCATTTCTTTGTAGTCAATGCGCTTGAGTTAAAGCCATATGCGAGGCGATACCTTCCCTACTCGGCCATGAAATGCATGAAACAAGGAGAAAAATCGAAACCCTGTCACTGACGCCTATTTCTAGATTTCGTGCAAAGAAATCGTCATCATACCTAGAGTGGCAATTTCATTTTACATGCAGCTCTAAGATAAGCACACACATGAAAGAAAACCGAAGAAGAAGAACGGGCAGTATGTTATCAATTATGACCCTACCCGAGAGAATTCATTGCGTTGAGAATTCATTGCGTTCATTGCGTTGATTTGTCACCAACCCTCTTCAGGGGGCCTTACGTCGATTTTCATTGGTCAGCGACATCACAGAGGCATGACCGCATTCACACCCGCATTGGCAAGGTGTGAAAACGCGTAAAATCTTTTCTGCTCAAAAACTCAGGGTTCATTTTTCCAGGTCTAGGTCCTCTTCAAATGAATTTATAGGGTATGTAGATTTGTCGGATTTTTACGAAATTTGGCCAAAATGATCGTTGGATATTGATGCACGAAAGCGTGTCGGGCTTTCCAGAAATTCCAAATATTTTTACTTTGACGCATCTCTGCGTGTCTCAAAACGGAAAATTTTCTATTGGTCAACTTCAAAGTTTATTTTCTCGAAAACAAAGAGGAAGATCCTACAAGCCCGACACACTTTGGTAGCCTATACAGTGCTGATTGAAATAGTACAGTTTGTTTGGTTGTGCGTGATAATGCAAAGGCGGGTAATTCAGCAAAGTGAACATGTATGGTTTTGAGTTTGAAGTATCGCGTGTGCTAAGAAAGCCACTATAAACTTTAAATGTTCATATATTCGGATTCTTCATTTTATTACCTTTTCGGTGAGATATAGTTTGCTGGAGTTTTACCGAAAATAACGCACTTACGAAAGATTTCCCGAAAGGAAAGGGTGAGAAAGGCAATCCAGGCATTGGATTTTGTCTCACAAACAATGGTGCTTATGATATTCGACAGAGAAGGTCAACAAATATCAAAGAAGGGACAGACAATCATGGCTGTATTACAAAACACCAAATCGACATTGGCCTTTCTTTGGTTTTCTATTTCTTTTTTTTTTTGTCTTTTTTATATTTGCCACACAAAAGAATACAATACAAGAAACTAAGGAAAAAATGAATTAGTGAAAGATTACAAACAAAAGTGGCAAGAAGACCTAAAAGAAACTATAAAGCTTACAAGAGATTAGGCTTCCTCGAACTATGTGCTACAAGTTGATAACAAATGGCATAGAAAACTAAGGTCGACTAATAGTATAATAATCAATTTGTAAAGGAGAATTATTCATAGCTATATATAAGTTTACTTTTAAGCCCTTTCTTAAAGGAACATTAGGAAGTAGAGTTGATGACTTCTTTGTCAAGTGAGTTAGAAAAATGTGGTCCTTGGAAAAAAAACAGAAAATTTCCTAACATTACTGTGACAATAGGGTAGACAGAACCCACAGGAATTTCTACTGTTGTAGGAATGGATTTGATTTAGGCAAAAGCAGTTATGAAACCTTGATGGCAGATGTGAATTAAAGGAAGAGTACATACACTGACCTAGTTGCATGTAATGAACATCATCAAGTTTTAGAATACCGAGTTCCTTAAAGATTAAAAAAGGTTAAAAAAGATTTTCATTTATTTATGATTCTAATAATATGTTTTTGCAGAATAACGAGGCAGCGGAGGTTAGTTTTGTACGTCGAAGCCCAAATAATATCACAATAATAAATGTAGTGAGAGTTTAGGAAAGCAGAAGCTGCACCTACAAATAATGCCAATTGATTCTGAAACCCTGTTTGGAATGTGAGATATTTCCGATTTCCAGTTCAAGTTTTTATCCAAAATTACTCCTAAGAACACCGTCTCCTTTACTCACTCAAGATGTTGATTATCTATGTTTATTTGTATTTCACAGTTTGTGCATTTTTACTTGGTCTCAAGACCATAAATTTAGGGTTTTTTTTTTTCAGATTTAAGGGAAGTTTGTTTGCTTTAAACCAAATTGATAGTTTTTCCATTCAAAATTCAACAAATTAACAACATGGCCCAGACCTTTATGTGACATGAAAACATTAGTGTTGTCAGCAAATAGTATTACATTCAGCAGAGTGGAAGCATTGTTAATGTTAACATAAAGTAAGAAAAAGACAGGTCCAAGGATAGAGCCTTTTGGAACCCCACAAGAAAGTTTACCTTTAGACAAAACATGACCATTAAATTCAACATATTGCACTCTGTGCAAAAAGTAGCTCCTTATCCAATCCAGCACTAAACCATGTATGCCATAATGTTCTAGTTTATGAAAACGAATGGCGTGATCTATGTTGTCAAAGGCTTTAGGGATGTCCAGGAATATGCAGACGGCAAATTCACCCTGATCAATGGCGGTGGAGATCTTATCATAAAAATCAATTAGTGCAACTAAAGTGGAGTGATTTTCCTGAAACCATATTGGTTAATGCAGAGAATATTGAAGTTGGTCCAGTATTGCATTAAATGGTTGTAAATAACTCTTTCTAGGAAATTTGAGAAGCTAGGGAGCGCCAAGACAGGTCCATAGTTGGAAAACAGTGACTGATCATCTGATTTAAAAACGGGAATCACGCTAGCTATTTTCATTTCATCGGGTACAATACCATGATCGATAGAAGAGTTGATGATAGGGGTCAGGGGTTCGAAGACAAGGAGAATGGATTCCTTTGTGACAGACATTGGAAGTTGATCATGGCCAACGGCCTTGCCTGGTAGAAATGTTTTAGCAATTTCAACAATCTCATCTTGAGTTGTCCGGTCAAAGAATATTGATTGAGTACAAGATCCATTCAGAAAAATATGACGCAAAGATGAAGGCTGTATAACCCTTGCCAAAGTGGGACCAATGTTAGTAGCTGGAAAATCTATTGGCAATTTCCAGAGGGTTCGAAATTTCTTGATCGTCAGCTTTAAAGGTTGGACTAGTTTTGGCCTTACTCTTCTTTCTGTTCAGACTTTCATTTAAAAGTCTCCACATATCGCGAGTATTAGATTTAACGTTTTCTAATTTCTTCTCATAGAATAAGCACTTTGCTATCTGCAAAGAATAGGTTAACTTGTTCTTGTAACTTTTGCGAGTTGATAGTTGACCCATTCATGGATTACAAAGATATCTTTTGTAAAGCCTATTTTTCTTTTTTATACACTTAATAAGAGCATTGGAACAAACAGCTCGTTTGTAGGAATTTTCTTGCTAGTTAAAGTGCACCTAACCCCAAAATATATTTTTCGCTAAAATAAATCTTTACTCCTGTTTGAAACACACTGAGAATTTATCCTGTTTTCCACCACTTTTTATTGGCTTCAAAACTGAGCCTTATTTGGTTCATGACTGAGTCAGAAGGGGCGTGGGTCTTTTCCTGATTTGACGTCACAAACTGATTTACGTGCCATTAAGTCTTTGTAAACATGCATGCAAAATAGTTTGTGACGTCAATTCAGGAATAGACCCATGCCCCTTTTGACTCGGTCGTGTGCTGAATGATGTTTAGTTTTTCATAAGTTTTCAAAGCCTACAAAATGTCAAGATTTGGCAAAAATGGGGAAAAATAGACAAATGCGTTTCAAACAGATGCAAAGATGTATTGTAGCTAGAAAAATATTTTGGGGTTAGGTGCACTTTAATTTCCTAACAGGGAAACACATGTTATAACACTCCGAGTATTTCTTAAGAAAGCTGCTGTTGGAACTTTGTGGGTCATTATAACTTTCAAGAGAAGACCAATTTATTTCTTCCAGTGTTTCAAGAAATTTCTCGAGATTTTCTGGGTTCTCATCTCGAACAACAATTGGCTCATGAATTTTCTTGTAGGACAAATCAGTATCAGAGTCAACGGAGAAGACTGGCAGGTAGTCAGAGATATCTGAAATCAGTAAACCACTTCTCGAGCGGTCAAAAAAACTGTTCACAAATATATTATCGAACAAATTTGCAGTGTGCAAAATTATTCATGAAGGGTGTGTTATCATGGGAAAAACATATTTGAATAAAACCCATCTAAGAATTTGCCAGGTAAAAAAAAATACCCTTCTTTTCAAGAAGAATTTGCCAGTGGCTGGATGCTGTTGAAAATCAATCAGATTCAAATTGAAGTCACCCATAATAAAACATAATTATTTTGTTTTCTCTAGAGATTTGAACTTTTTTTTTTTTAAGTCATCAACTCTAAGGTTAGGTGGCCTATAGATGACACCAACAATGTTTTTCCCGTAGAGCTAATGGTCTCAACAAAGACAGATTCCGCAATATCCATATCAACAAAATTTATGTCAGCATGTTGCTGAAACTCGAGCTTGTTTGAGATATATAAACCAACACAATCACCAGTTCTATTTGGGCAATGTTTGTGAACAAAATAAAGCTGTCTATATCTACCAAGTGGGAAGAATCGTTTAAGTCTCAGATACACTGAAAAATGTAACTCTAAACATGAAAAAAGATTGCAAAGACCGTTTAAGTTACATTGACGGCTGCAGATGTTTAGGTGTAGAAGCGAGAAATCGTCATCACAATACCTCTCATTACTTAGCATTTTGTTAAATTTGTCTTCAATGTCATCTGTGCATCATCTGTGTTAAAGTGAGCAACAGGATCTAAAAAGTCTGAAGGAGTGGGGAATTGTTGTTTGTAAACAAAGGATTGTTAACTCAGGCTTGACAGTGTGTCAGGACCATAACGGACTGGATCATGTTGAATTTCATATACAGCTGTTTCAAGAAAGGTTGACCAAAAGAAGTGTACAAGCATACACAACAATGCCAGAAGGTAATGTGGAACATATTCACTAACATTTAATAAAACCCCAGAACTGGCTATGCACGAAAATCCAATGGCCACTCCATACGTGCATACTTGCGTTGAACATCTCTTCGCCATTACATTACTATGACTTTGCATTGAGCAGGCCACACAGACCACACTATCCATAATACTGTTCAGTGCTGTTGCATATATTTTGATACTTGTTGTAACAATGCATGTAGCATAAAGTAGATCACTGACAAGTCGGCAGGCTCGGGTGCGTGGTGGACATTAGAGCTCTGTGAACACGAACGCCTGCTATTTGGTGTCAGAAGTGAAACGAAATTAATCCTCAACTTGTCGATATTGTATTTTGGTGGAAACGAATCAGATGGATCAGGTAAGCCACCAGAAAACCTTGATTTCGAAAGCCCCGATTTGGCATACGCATGGAAAAAATGGAGAGAGGAAATTACACTCTACCTCGACTTAGCAACCAAAACAGAGAAGAAAGCGAGAAAGGTAAAGCTTTTTTTGTACCTCATTGGCTCAAAGGGCCAGGAAATCTATG
>BLFK01000673.1:164776-177276 GCA_014634185.1 Astreopora myriophthalma | reverse complement strand
CTGGAGGACATAGCTGAACACTCCAAAAAGGATCCTGTACTAGTAGAACTGGAAAGAATGATTTTCATTGGATGGCCAGAGAAGAAAGATCACGTGGAGCAATCACTTAGACCACACTTCAACTTTCATGATGAGCTTACTGTACAGCATGGCGTTATTTACAGAGGAGAGAGAGTTGTTCCCCTCAAGTTGAGGAAAGACATGATTCAGCAAATACACTCGTCCCATATCGGTACAGAGGGGTGCCTTAGGAGGGCCCGAGTCTGTCTGTACTGGTCTGGAATGGATGCACAAGTAAGGGACCATATACAGCACTGCGAGACATGTCTTTCCACCGGTTCCAAGCAGCAAAAGGAAACGGTGATACCTTATGAAGTACAAAACCACCCCTGGTCCAAGGTTGGCCTTCATCTCTTTGACTTCAATCAGCGCACATATTTAGTAAACTGTAGACTATTACTCAAATTTCTTTGAGGTAGACTACCTCTAATGCACAACCTCAAAGAATGTCATCCATAAAGCTACAGCATCCCGGACACAGTCATGTCGGATAATGGCCCACAGTTTTCATCGGAGGAGTTCCGACACTTCAGTAAGCGATGGGGCTTCGAACACATCACATCCTCCCTAAGGCATTCACAAAGTAATGGAATGTCAGAAAGCGCTGTGAAGACAGCTAAACGATTAGTGAAACGTGCACTGTTGGCACATGAAGCTGCTTATCTCTCCCTGCTCAACTTGAGGAATACACCTTCGCAAGGGATGACAACAAGCCCAGCTGAGAGAATGCTGAAACGTTGGACGAAGACACTCTTGCCAACGTCTCAGAAGCCCCTGCGACCAAAATTGAACCATTCTGTACCCCAAGAAAAGGGTATGATCAAAGATAGGGAGATAAAGTACTATAATGTTAAAGTCAAAGATCTTCCACCACTCTTCACCGGAAAAGCAGTGATGATAGAGCCAGACCGCAAAGAGCAGCTATGGCGCAAGGTAACAGTGGTCGGCCAGAGCAACCACAGACCAAGGTCCTATGACGTAGAAACTGACACTGGGCGAGTACTGAGCAGAAATTGGAGACACCTTAAGCTGACCCCTCTCTGCACACCTGGAGATGAAGAGTATGAACAAGGTCCATCAGCTGCAGAAGGTGAAAGGGAACCAAAAGAATCCACCAAAGAACTTGTCTCTCCAGAAGGCCAGGACAGCCCATACCAGACACGGTCAGGAAGGGCTAGTAAGAGACCCTCATACCTTAAGGACTATATTGTTTAAGGAACATTTATCGACATTTGTTATTGACACTTTGTTACCGATTACATTACCACATTTCTGGCTATTTTGCAGACAAAAAGAACATTTAAGCTTGTTTTAAAAAAAGGGGGCATGTAACAATGCATGTAGCATGTAGTAGACCGCTGACAAGTCGGCAGGCTCGGGTACGTAGTAGGTACATTCCACAAGATGGCGGACATTAGAGCTTTGTGAACACGAACGCCTGTTATTTGTTTATTCTTTAGCTATAAACATCTTTACACTTGTCAGTTGGAAAACCGTTCTCGAAACAGCTGTATTGCAAGATTAAAACAATACTCGTCTAAATGGTTAAAAGGTAATGTGTGAAAGGGACTCAGAGCCATGTCTCTGGTGCTCGAAATAAATAGCTAAAGATATATGATACCATCAACACACATTAATACAACTACTTATCTGAATTGCTCAGTTCTGTCTTTAACAACCACCCTGCTGAGAACAAAATAAGCTATCTTCCCACCTCATCTTGCTTCTTCCATCTTGGGAGGTTGTGCTTCACGCTTATCCAAGGTTTCCTGTGCCAGATCCTCGTTGATAAAAAGACCGGTGGGTTTGAAACTCCTTGCACTTCTAAGGATGTGTTCTTTTTGTTTCCAGTTACGAAGGCAACAAACAATAATCCTCGGATGTTGAACAGTGGAGCTAGTTGAAGCACTTCCTTTTCTGCCCACTGGGTGCGCACACTCAATATCCGCTGCTTCATTGGGGTTAAGCTTCTCTTTAAGTATTTACTTAAATACTTTACTTCAGTGGTGTCCCAGGTTTCTGCCTCTTCTTCGCAAATGCCATCAATATGAATGTTCTTCCTCTTACTTTGGTTCTCCAGATATTGTATCTTGTCAGTGTGGTAATCCAGGGAACTGCACACAAGCTCGATGTCTGCTTCAGTTGTGAAGAACATGGTTTCAGGTCCTCGATGTCAGCCTGCGAAAATTCGAGGCTCCGCTTCAAATTGTCGATGTCTTTTTGGGAATTGTCCATTCCGGCCTTCAATTCTGCAACTGAACCGATTACAGAGTCCAGACGCCTGTTTGTATTGGTCAAGAGTGAGTCGATCAAGTTTTTAAACATTCTCTCTTGCAACTGCAACATCTCTCTCATCGTCACCATTGAGACAAATTCAGAATCCACAGAGCTTAAATCAGCTCCTTGATTTGGCCTTTCAACCAAACTAAGCAAGGTGCCTGATTTCAGCTTGGATATGAACTCAAAAGAAATAAAAATGTGAGTGATGCTTTCACCAATTCAAAAAGTGCCACAAACGTTGAGTTTTGTGATGTAAAGTATTTACAAAAAACTAGCGCAAGCGACCTTGACATGAACAACCACAAAATTCTAAAAGTAGCCGATGGGACCCTCCCAAACAATACCCACAGTTCGGTTCTCAACTATCAAAGTATGAAACAGACATTTCTTGATGTTTATGACCCATCCGAGATGCCTTTGAATGGCATGTTGAACATGAACAATAACTATATTGAAAAAGTACGAGCTGATGAAAATAATGATACAACATCCGTGAACGTGGGTTATGTAAATGAACACGTTTCAACAATTGAAACAAAACGAGCTGCTAAAATGGATAAAACGTTAACAACTGACTTGGACATGGCCAAAAAAAATCATAAACCTTGCTACAGCCGAGTCCTATGAAAGTTAATGTTGACTTTTTTAAAATGCAATATTTAAAACGCAAACAGTCGACCGAATTATATGTAGAATATCCAACAATTTTTATCTTGGGTGCTACTAAATGTAAACTTTGTTCGAAATCGCTCTTAAAGGTAAAGTTGAACTCGCTGAAATGTTACAATTTTTTTTCTGACGCACTAGCCAAATGTGAACAGAAACATGAGAAACATTCTGCTCAATTGAAACTGTGCCTCCCGCTTCCTGAACTTTAATTTCCGGTTGTGTTTTGAGTTGAAATCCGTGTATAAAGTTATAAAAACCAAACCAGTCGTGCAATTGTCGCCCTGCAGCGACACTTGGTCCTTCGAGCCGGATATTGTGCGAAAATCAAGCGAAATCGCCGAGCCAAGCTGTGAGTCAGCCGTGTAACTGCGTGTAATTATCATTGAGCCGTGTGGTGAATATTGTGAAGGAGTCATTCAAGTTGTGTCAAGATGAGTGCCTCAAACAGAGGAGACAAAACACCTCGACTCTTTACGCCAAGTGAGTCTATTACTTCAAGTAAACGTTCCATTTTAAGAAAGAAATTACAAGCCGAGAAGTTAGCCCTGGAGCTAAAAATAGCCGAGCAAACGTTCGCAAATGAGATCGAGTGTCTGCGAGCCGAACGACAGCAGCGTGCGAAGCTTTTGGAACTTCAAAAGAAAGCTGAAGAATCAAGATTGGAATACGAGTTCGAAGAGGCCATCGCCCAGGAAGAGGGTATGTCGAATAAAGGCAGTAGTGATGAAGAGTTGAACAAATTACCTTTGGAGAGTGTGAACGATCGGGTCTCGCGCTTAGACCTGGGAATAACTGAAAACACTGTTGTTGATAAACCTCACATCGAGGAAATTAGATCTACTAAACCAGAGGTCGTAACTGAGAGACATCTAAATCTTCTATTGCTAAAGGTCAAGCTGAGTTGAAAACCTCTGCCATAGGAGACCCTAGCGTGCAAACGTCGAAAATAGATCAATTGTTTGAGAAAATGCTGCCAGCGTTTGTTAAAATCGTCAAACCAAACGTGCCGAAGTTCAATGGAAATCCACTAGAGTACTCTAAATTCAAAGCAGCGTTCAATGTCGAAGTGGATAAAAAGGAAGTTTACGATGCAACAGAGAAGCTTAAATTTCTGTTAGATTCCGTTGAAGGAAGTGCAAAATCATGTCTAGCGAAATTCATGCCAGGTTCAGATGAATACGAGGAGGCATGGACGGCGCTCCAGGAACGTTTTGGCCGTGTGGACACTGTTGTATCAGCTGCAAAGAAGCGCATAGATCAATTTCCGACCATAGTGAAAGAAAATAGTGTGCAGATCAGGCAGTATCAAGAAATAGTTTCCGAGTTGATAGGCATTTTCAAGGAGCACAACTTTCTTCATGAGCTTAACTCACAAGTCCCAGAAGCAACTGTTGCTAAACTTCCTGCACGCCTTTGCGGTAGATGGGCCGAGTTTGTTGAAGGAAAACCAAAGTTATCAACCTGGAATTCATTTGCAAATTGGCTGGAAAAAGAGGCAAAAATTAGTGAGTCCAAGCAGCGGTGGATGCCGGAGAAGAGAGAATGGAAGCGTTCAGATACATCTAAAGTTGATAGGCGTAAGCCAGCTGACAAATCCTTACCTGGACTGTTTGCGGGAGCTACGGGAGAGTCTTTACGTGCCAGCTATGGAACAAAGAAGTGCCCAATTCACCAGTCCACCAATCACTCATTGCAAGAGTGCAAAAGTTTTAAGGGAATGTTGACTAGCGAAAAGGAGAAAGTTGTTGAGGAACATAAACTATGCTTATGTTGTCTATTACCTGGTCATCGTCTGAGTAAATGTCGTAGTAAGAATAGATGCAGAGTCGAGAACTGTGACATGCGTCATCATACCCTTGTACATGAAGTTGACTTGAAATTTATTGAACGAGCAAAAGTGAAACGTGAATCAGAACGAATGCCGGAAGTTGAGAGAGATCCAGCACCTGTCTCCGTGGAAGGCGAAGACTCATCGCCACGTCAGTCTGTGGAGCCGCTTGGGGGGTATCGCCAATCAGCATACTCAGGTTGTGAGACTGGTGGTCGTGCTCTGGTTGAAGTACTTCCCATAGTTATCATTGGAGAAACAGGAAAACAACAAGTGATGGCACTGCGTGACTCAGGCTGTAACACAACACTTATAGATGAAAGCTTAGCGCTGTCACTTGGGCTTCAAGGCAAAGAAGTAGATCTCGAAATTCAAGGAGTAAACGTGCAGAAGGTGTTTACTTCCCAGCACATTAAGAAATGCCATGTCGCACGAGTCGGAAAAGAGGAAGTCAAGTACTCTTTGCGAGATGTGAAGACAATTCCTAACCTGAAGGGTCCGGATCAGAAGTTGAAGTGGTCGACAATCAAACAGGAATATCAACACCTGAAGAACTTGGACTTACATGACACCGACACGGGTCCAGTGCAACTCATAATTGGAACTAACAACTCTGACTTGATTCTACCAAAGCAAATTGTGAAACCCTCAGGTCAACCGGAAGTTGACAGAGTACCTTATGCAGTTGAAACCTTGCTCGGATGGGCAGTGACTAATTGGTTACCCGGTGAGCGAAGAGTAGCATCTCCATACAGTGGGTTCAAAGTGTACGAACGAAGTTCAGTTGAAGATGAGGAGCTGAAGCAGCTGGTCATGGCCCAGTCAGAGATAGAAACGTTAGGCGTGGTGAAGCTAGCAAATCCAACCCGTTCGATTGAGGACAAGCGAGCATTGTCACTAATGGAAAAGACAACCTTTAAGAGTGCGAGTGAAGACGCATACGTATCTGGCTTACTTTGGAGAGAAGAGGAACCATCTCTACCCAACAATTACGAAATGGCGAAGAGGAGACTGCAATCCCTAGAGAAGAAGTTTGAAAACTGCCCTGAGACCAGAGAGAGATATGCAAAGTCAATCCAGGATGACATTGAGAAGGGGTACGTGAAGAAATTGAGTGAAGAGGAAGTACAGTGCGATAGCAAAGTGACTTGGTATTTACCACACAGATTTGTCATCAACCCCAAGAAACCTGATCGTCTCAGAAGAGTATACGATGCCTCCGCGAAATTCATGGGACAAAGTTTGAACGATAAGATCTACACAGGACCAGATCTTCTCTCGTCTCTGTTTGGAGTTTTCCTCAGGTTTTGTGAAGGAAGAATTGCAATGGCTGCTGATGTGAAAGAGATGTACCATATGCTTCGTCTCCCTGATCGTGATAAGCCAGCGATGAGATTCCTATGGAGAAACTCTCTGGATGAAGAACCGAGCGTGTATCAGTTCGAGAGAACAGTGTTTGGAGAAGTGTCTGCGCCATCCAGAGCAAACTACACTATGAGGCGAAATGCTGATGAGAATGGAGAAGATTTACCTCTGGGTGTGAAAGCAGTCTACAAGCACTTTTACATGGATGATGGCTTGCCATCAACAGATTCTCGCGAGGAAGCTATTGAAATGCGGAAGCAGATGACTGAGTTGCTGCGCCGTGGAGGTTTCCGGCTACACAAATGGCTGACAAATGATCCAGACGTCTTGGCAACCATCCCGGAGCAAGATAGATCTCCCCGATTCCTCGAGCTGAGTGAAGATAAGTTGCCGACAGACAGAACTTTGGGCGTCATTTGGGATTCCCAGGAAGATGTACTCCGGTTTACTGGACTGAAGGGTGATCCAGGTACGACGAAGCGGAAGATCTTGAGTCAAGCGTTCTCTGTTTGGGATCCGCGAGGACTTCTCCTCCCATTCTCAATCAGAAGCAAGATAATCGTTCAGAATCTGAATCGAATGAAGTATGGGTGGGATGACGAGTTAAAAGAAGCTGATCTTCGAGAGTGGCGTGAATGGCACAAGGAAGCAGAAAAACTTGACGAAGTGAGAATCCCGAGAGCCCTACTTCAAGGACAGAAACCTATCCGAGAGACTACGCTTCATGTATTTTGCGACGCTAGCCAGGATGCCTATGGCGCGTGTGCGTACCTAAGACGAGTGTTTACAGATGACACAGTAGAGTGTAGTCTTATTGCGGGAAAAGGCCGTGTTGCCCCTTTAAAGTCACAGTCTGTCTGCCGACTGGAGCTCATGGGAGCTCTAGTTGCTGTGCGATTAGCTGAAACACTGGTAGAAGAAATGGTCACAAAGGTAGAGAAAGTAACCTTCTGGAGTGACTCTACCACAGTCCTGCATTGGATCCGCCAGACAAGTTCCACTTACAAAGCATTTGTTGGCAACCGGGTATCAGAGATTCACACAATCATGAGCAATCTGGAGGCCCCACTGGGGGCAGGCGCAGTGAGTTGGAGATATGTGCCAACAGGGGCTAATCCTGCAGATGACATCACCCGGGGACTAAGTCCTCCAGAACTAGGCACAGGCTTTTGCTACAATAGTGGACCCAAGTTCCTGTATGATTTACCAGAGCTCTGGCAAGAAAATAAAGTCAAAACACCCTGCGAGAACGATGACGTGACAGAAAAGAAGAAGGAGAGATGGGCTGGAGCGTCTCAGGAAGATGAGGTCCTGCTAGGGTGGAAGAAGTATTTGTCACTGACTAAACTAAGAAGAGTTACAGCTTATGTGATGCGATTCGCAAACAATGTAAGAGTTAAGAAGGAAGCACGTCTTCTGGGAGCACTTACGTCGAACGAACTGAGAGCTGCTCAGAATTACCTAGTAAAGAGGGCACAAGCTGAGTCATTCATTGATGAGATACGGTGTCTGGAGATGGTCCAGGAGGTACACAAGAAGAGTAGAATTAAATCTCTTGATCCAAGGATGGAGGATGGATTCTTAGTTGTTGGTGGAACAGTGCCTACCATACAAAACCCGACATCCCAAAATAATTGACTCACGCCATGAGCTTGCACAGCTGATCGTCGAGGAAATGCATCGCATCTACCACCACCCGCCAACTAAGCACTTACACAATCAAATTAGACAGGAGTTTTGGATCATCCATGGTCGTCAGGCGGCACGGAACATGAAATTCAAGTGTAATTACTGTTATCGCCAGACTGTGAAACCTCTAGAGCAGCGGATGGGAAGTCTACCAGAGTGCAGACTTGAGCCAGGAATGGTGTTCAGGAACACTGGAGTTGACTTTTTTGGGCCTATGCTAGTCAAGGAAAGACGTAGTGAAGTTAAAGTGTACAGTTGTTTGTTCACTTGCATGAGTACCAGAGCCTGCCACCTTGAACTGGTGGATGATCTTTCCACAGATCATTTCATCATGGCATTAAAGAGATTCACTGCGCGACGTGAACGACCGCAGAGCATCCACAGTGATAATGGAACGAACTTTGTCGGTGCGAATAATGAGTTGCGGAAGTGCATTAAACTATTGGATGAAGAGAGGATACAAAACTTCTGTGCGCCTAAGGAAATCGAGTGGAGATTTCAGCCGCCAAGTGCCCCGCACTTTGGAGGAGCGTGGGAGAGACTAGTACAGTGCACAAAGAAGACACTGAAGGCAATTGTGGCAGACAGGATTGTTTCCAAAGAAGTGCTGAGAACTGCACTAGTCGAAGCAGAAGGGATACTAAACAGTCGACCAATTACTCATGTGTCCAATGATGCAGGGGACATTGAAGCGTTAAGCCCAAATCATTTCTTGCTGTTGCAGGCGAATCAGAGTTATGAAGATGCTGAAGTTAGTGACAGAGAGATCAACTCGACAAAGATGTGGCGACAGTCCCAAGCGCTAGAGAAACTACAGAAAGGAAGAAGTGGAAAGAGAAGAAACGGAGCCTCAAAGATGGAGATGTTGTCCTAGTTGCTGACCCAAATCAGCCTCGAGGTGTATGGTCGCTGGGCAGAATTGTGTCTCCTTATCCTGGGCAGGATGGGTTAGTTCGAGCAGTTACAGTGCGTACTCAGCATGGAGAGTTCAAGAGACCAATTACAAAACTTTGTTTATTAGAGGAAGCGGAAGAGTAGAACTGTTGATCGTCTCCACGAACATTGTGTCTAGACTAGGGGCAGGGATGTGCCTCCCGCTTCCTGAACTTTAATTTCCGGTTGTGTTTTGAGTGACAGCCCAGCTCATTGCTGGGGGTCATGAGCGTGTGAAAAAAAAATTAGGAGTGAGTTTGAGTTTTGAGGAAAACCGTGTAGCGGCGGAAGGAGTTTTTTTGTGTGTGTGTTTTGAGTTGAAATCCGTGTATAAAGTTATAAAAACCGAACCAGTCGTGCAATTGTCGCCCTGCAGCGACAGAAACTTTGAAGTCTAAATACTTCAAATATACTTTGAGTATGTATACCTTTTTTGTATTTAACTTGGAAAACTTATTTGACTGTTTTCTGGAACATAATACGACACAGTTTCAATAATTCTACTTGTAATATGAATAAATCACATTAATTTTAGTGAAGAGTTATTTGTCCACAGAATGTAAACAAACGTCAAAATTACGCAAATTGTCGGCCGGCCCGAATGTACAATATCCGATAATTGATATTTCAGGTTCTACTGAACTTACAAACTTCGTTCAATTAAAACCATTTCAGACTGCTGACCAAATGTGAACAGAAATTAGCTGATCAGCAAAAAGAATTCATCTGCATGCATGAAATTGACAACTGCATTCCTCCTGAGAACTACTGTTACCAAAAAAAAATTTGCATCACTGCACGCACAATTTGCTTAGAAAGATTCAATAAACAAAAATGAAGACCATATTACAAAATGTAATGGAACAAGTAGGACCCGGCTGGTTAATGTAGTTATTCAAATAAGTTCAGTTATTCACAGTATTAATACATTCAATGACTTTAATAAAGCAAAGTAAATACTAAGCAATGCCTTCTCCTACAGATTTCTGCAGTTCAAAGCACTTCTTCTAGTCAAGTCAGTATTCTTCACTCAGATATTGAGATGATTTGAAATATCACACACCATTTCAACCTTGTGACACATTCAATTGCATACAATCACACTGATCCGCACTCAAAACAACATGTTTATGCAAAAACTATGCCTCAGTCCATGGCGGCATCATTACATGACACCAAAACAAGACCAAAATGTTTATTGGCAAACTGTACCTAGTTTGCAAGATGCAAAATAAGTACCTCAATATATTGCCACAATGTTTCCTTCAAGAAAAGAGAGCGACTTCGAGCTTGATGTTACAGTGGATGCCACTGGCCCCAAAATAAAACTAGCCAATCAAAACAAGCATTGCAATTTGTGACTACAATGAAGAAAACAGAGAATAGACGCAAACTTTACTGTGGCTGCCCCTGACATCCACTTATAATAAAGCACATTTTTTTGTTACAACAATCAGCAACTTACAGCTCAACTCAAACATCTCAGCTTCAGACGATAAAATAATATTAACATTCCACCATATGGCTGTGGAATTAGCTACAGAGGTGGAAAACAAAGAGATTTTACTATTTATTGAATACTGAGCACCATAAATTGACTAATTATATATAATGTATTGATATAATAGGTTTCTTAAAAGGATTAGCAATAGAAAATCTTATCCTCAACATGCTGTCAATCTTGAGCAAGTCACTACTTTATTAGAAGAAAAAAGTAATAAAGCAAATGAAAACAGTATAATTACTGATGTGAAGTATATATGAAATATTTCATATGTGAACTGCGGTTGTAGATGAAAGTGAAGAATGATCATCACAGTTAATTTTCCAATTTGAGCAATTGGAAAGGAGAAGCCTGACCAAATCAGGGCTTCAACGGGATTTGAACCCGTGACCTCTACGATACCGGTGCGATGCTCTACCAATTGAGCTATGAAGCCACACATTGGGAGCGAGGTCAATTTAGTGAGTTATAATTACTCAAACATATAGTATAAAAATAAATGATGATTATCTAATTCAATTCGTAATAAACAGTTTCAGAGATACTGCATTGTAAATCGTAAGTCTCTTTTGACTGCCGCAAAGTGTTTCAGGGAGAAACAACAGCTGAAAACCAGACTTTCATTGGTGTTAACAATCATTGTATTAACAACATAATATGTTAATCATTTAGATGATGCATATTGCAATATATGAACGTCTTGGTCATAATGAACACATTGATGTTTGCCGATAGTCAGAATTTTCCACTACACTCTATTTTCGGTACTAAAAGAGACAGTCTTTGTGAACACAATTCATCTTCGACCAATTGAACAAAGCATTATTAATTTCAATACATCAAAAAAATTGCAGCAGCATCTTGTCACCTGAAACCGCACACCGATGGTCTATGCCAACAGTGTAGAACCGCTTGAAATTTGCATACTCTCAACTATTAAACCGTCTTTGCGAAAGGATTTGTCTTAAACTCAAGTCTTTACTAAAAAGTCTACCAATCACCGAAATGTTATGACAACACTGAAAAAGAACCATGAGGAAGTTTGTAAACCACATAATTATTGTTGCATCATTTGCTGTCACTTCAAAACCGTAACACAACCATTTCTGATACATTGTTGATAATTATCTCCATTCCCCAACATTAGCATAAAACTGTTTCATGATCATACAGTAGTAATAAACTTAGAGTTGCTTATTCATGCATACGCAAAGTTTGAAATGCAAGCACCTGCAGGCTTTGGAAGGATCGAGTTATTTTTTTGCACAGATACACAAGCCATTCTCACAAATGGCAAGTTTTTTTTGTTTTTGTTTTTTTTCCCACGGATAGCCTGAGTCGTTGGAACAACTGGCTATTTCTTTTGCATGGGAAGTTGAGTCTTTCGAACAAGATGTCAGATCATTCTCACGGCTTATGCATAGCTTTCAATGGCCATCGGTGATAAACGACTGACAGTAAGGAACGTTATTGCGTGAGAGGCCACATACTGTATTTACTACCTATATCCATAATTGTATTCTGCACATGATATTTCCGAGGACATACTCATTAACAATGGAATATCCAGGGACTCTTTACACTTATATAATATTTCAGTGGTTGACCACAAAAAGGGCAAATAAACTCGTTCATATTGTCTCTCATTGTATGTCATATTATGACATTTAACACACTTCACAGTTACAATCCAAATCATGGGTCCAGGCAAAGCCATATTGGGATGACTTTCACAACATGTGACGTCATGGCACAGCTGTGCCAGCCTCCATCTTACAAGCAATACAATCACAGTCTATTTCACGTGTCCACTTTCCTGTTTTCGTTAGAATGTCATGCTACTGTGATTCTTTGTTGTTTCATTTGATTATGCAAAATATCTAAATGCAATTTGTTTTTTGGAAACACACAGTTTGTATAAAAATTATGAATTCATAAAAATATTCAAACACATAGAATAATAAAAATTGAAACCATAACATTTTATAAAACATAGTTTCCATAGAATTGTGAAAACATAGTTTTCATAAAGTACTTTCCATTAGCTGGTGGTAGCAGTAGCAGTAGCAGTAGCAGTAGCAGTAGCAGTAGCAGTAGCAGTAGCAGTAGCAGTAGCAGTAGCAGTAGCAGTAGCAGTAGCAGTAGCAGTAGCAGTAGCAGTAGCAGTAGCAG
>BLFK01000673.1:154525-164599 GCA_014634185.1 Astreopora myriophthalma | reverse complement strand
GTTTCTCTCGAATTTTCTGGAAAAATCCTGAGATTTCTACTTCACACTGTTTCCCCGCCTCAAATGTGCCTTCTCCCTCCCCAATGTTGAGCCACGCGTGTTTTGAAGCACTGAGGCCGCTGTGATACTCAAATCAACATTGGGGAAGGGGAAAGAGACACAAGTGTTTCAAGATTTTTGACGAGTATTGTCTTTGCGTCTGAAGGGCGTGGACGCGTAACGTAAACGTAGGAAGAGTAATTATTGTTGCCTGCAGTGTTTACGTGAGGAGTGTTCTTGTTCTGACTGTTCTAGATATGAAAGAGGAGTTATATAAAGAAGCTAGGCAGACTTTTGAGTATAGCGATTTTAAGGTAGTTTGTGGTAAAACAGTTTAGTGGAACGGCTCTGCCTATTAGCACATTACGATGGTGTTTAAAGGTACAATCGATAGCGTGACTCGCGCACGTGCGTATTATCTATGTCGAGTTAAAGGCCTATCTGTGCGAACAGTTGCCAGCATGTGCAAAATTTCTCCGGCGAGTGTTTATAGAATTGCACATGAGAAAACTTATAAGAGGCGCAGTTATGAGGAGACGTGTAAAAGAGGTCGCAAGAACAGGTTAAGTGACCGCGACAAAAGACGACTGATACGATCCATTACAGTTTTGAGGAAAAGAGAGGGAAACTTTACCTGTAAAGCACTGATGGAGGAAGCCGGAATTCAACAAAGGGACGTATCTGTAAGAACAGTTTCTCGTTTTCTCAATTCACAAAATTACTACTATTTGCAGACTTGCAGAAAGGGGCTCATGACAGCGGAAGACCACAGCAAAAGAGTTAAGTTTGCAAAGTACATGAAAGCCAACTATGGCCAGGAGATTTGGACAGAAGGGATTTCCTTTTATCTGGATGGAACAGGATTTACGTACAAAAGAAATCCACTAGATCAGGCTCGTGCACCAAAAGCTCGTGTCTGGAGAAAGAAATCAGAGGGTTTGGCTCCGGGATGCATAGCAAAGGGCCGCAAAGAGGGAACTGGGGGCAAAGTACTACGACTGATGGTGGCAATTTCTTACAATAAAGGAGTTATCTGCTGTGAACCATACCAGAAAATGAATGCTCGTTATTTCGCTGCCTTTATAGATAACCATTTTGATCGCCTATTCGCAGCTGGTGACAAAGGATGTAGCCGAACGTTTTTACAAGATGGGGATCCCTCTCAAAATTCGGCTTTAGCACAGGCAGCGATGCAACGCACAAAGAGTACCTTAATCAAACTGTGTCCAAGATCTCCGGATATGGCGGTCATTGAAAATGTGTTTCCCATGGTGAGTAGGATGTTAAAAAAACAAGCAGTGCAGCAACAACTACGCCGAGAAACTTTGAAGAGTTTAAGAATCGTGTTATCAATACATTTTACTCTATATCTGTTGAGACTGTGAACAATTTAATACGCTCTATGCCGAAACGAATTGATATGGTGATTAGAAATAAGGGGAGGCGTATAAAATATTAAAGAAATACCACTATTTGCATTCTGTGGATAACTGCGTGAGATTTCTTCTCACAAAATGTAAACTTTCAGAGACAATAATAACTATCGCACTATTCGCCAAAAATAAGGGGGAGGGGTGGTGTTGCATATTTCAAAACAGAAGGGGGTGAAAATTGCTCCAATGGCCATCAAGACGACGTTTAGCGATTTTTTACATAGCAGATCTATTTTTAGCGGTCATTGTACGAAAATGATTCGCTATTCATTGTGACATGATTTCTCTTGGAGCTCCTGAGAAAGAATAGTGAAGTACATCGCCTCTTAGTCCTTATCTCAAATAACTACACAAAGGTGTCAAAGGAACACGGAACCTTTTCCTTATTTTGCTGTGATCTGAACAGTTCTATGTACAAAAATAAGCTAACTTTGTAGAAAATTACATTATTCAAAGAGATCATTTGTTGTAACAACCTGTCAACCTTCTTAGCGCTGAAACTCAACGATTCACCACTGTGTTCTAAAGTAAAGTAATTATATTACCACAGACTTTAAGAGCTATCGGTTCCCCATGGTGAAGCCCTACAAATAGCCTTATTGAATAGCTTAATCATGAAAATTATCCCTTATAAGGTGTATGTTTCGTGATCTCTTCTATGACTTAAGACACTTGTAGATGCAGTAGCTTTTGTTTTTGGTTCGTAAAAAAGGCAAAGAATTTTCCAAACACCATGGTGAATCGTGTAACACTTGAGCCATAGCAAAGATTAAAAAATGTCAACAAACTCGGCGATATTTACATAAGATCAGTCGTAATTGAATTAGTCCTCGTGTAGGAAAATAAGTCGACTAAGCCATTTTCCACACGGGGGGACTAACTTCTGCTGTTCCTCGGGTATTTGACGGAAGAGATTGAAGACCCGCCACCTTACATTCATCATCTGAGTCTCCTTCTCATCAACAACACAACCCTTTGTCGAGCAGTATGCGAACAGCTTTAGCAACAGACATGCCCTTATTTATCACGCTGAGAAAATCTAATTAGCTTAGGTAATATTATTTCCCCTTTTCAAAAGTTGGAATACATGTATCTGTCTTCAGAAAGTGAAGTTTCATCTGCGACCTCACATTTTCCCGCATGTCTTAATTACTGCCTGTATCTGTAACACATTGCTTTAAATTCCCTTATTTTTATCTTTTCCTTTTATTTTCAAATATAACTGAACAATAATTCGACATCGTAAATTTATCTTTCTCATCTGTGCGCGAACCAAGCAGGTATATTCCATCGATGATCCAAAAATTCGTCTTGAACAGAAACTGTTATTCTTTCCTCTCTTCAGACTAAATACAATACTCGTCACAAATCATTGAAACAGACACTGTTTCTCTCGAATTTTCTGGAAAAATCCTGAGATTTCTACTTCACACTGTTTCCCCGCCTCAAATGTGCCTTCTCCCTCCCCAATGTTGAGCCACGCGTGTTTTGAAGCACTGAGGCCGCTGTGATACTCAAATCAACATTGGGGAAGGGGAAAGAGACACAAGTGTTTCAAGATTTTTGACGAGTATTGTAGCTCCAAGCAAATGCGAGTGTCATTTTCTGTGTAGTGTTCTGTTTCACTCAAGTTCATTTGGTAACATTTAGTGTTTGTTTGTATTCTAGTTTTAACCGCTTTCATTCCGCTCCATCATCCAGGCAGGCAGGAAAGAGGAAAAGCTAGGCCCCTGAGTTGTAAATAAGAGGAAAGTAAAGTCCAGAGGAAAGAAGTCACCAAAGAGTAGAAAGAGGACGAGAAGCTGATGTGGAATTGCTGTTGGTTAGTCGGTCTGTTGGTTTATCAGTTATTGGTCCGTTTCATGGAGTGAAAGCGACTAAACTGAACTGTCAACAACAGTCGTAAATATTCAGATTGAGTCAGTGTAAATATTTTACTGTGTAAAGACTTCATTAGGTTAAGATTATGTTATCCCTCAACACTTTAGTAAAAAGAAAACATTTAAGCCTGGGTCATAATTAATACTAGAATGACTTCTTTGTAGTATGATTTAAATTAGGAAATTGTCAGATTTATGTGTATTGAATCTTGTAATAAAATCAGTTGTGTTTTTATTTTCAAGTTCATGGTAGTGTGATGTGGGATCATGGTAAGGGTTGGTGTATTGTGTTGTAGTTGTTGTTGTTTGTTTTCTTTTTTAGTTTGTCTTTATGGGGGGCATTGGGGCCCACATCACACAGAGTAGTTCTATTTTCTGTTCATGTTAAAAAAAACCTGTTGGTGTTGATGTCTGTTTTAACACCCAGACGACTTGATGTGTTCTTATGAAACAAGTTTTCTCTAGTCACTGACCTTGTGCTCTGGAGAGACTTGTTCAAACAAATCCTTAAAAGGAAGCCAGTCGTTCCTGTAAGGAAACAACAAGTAACTTTTACAAAAGTGTAAACTCTTATAAAAGAGAAAAATGTCACAACGGAATACCAACCTAGCCCTGGTTGTTTGCTCTGGTTCACAGACAAGAAGCTTGGTTTTCAAAGATGGCGCACATTTGGCTACCTGCAATGAAGGCGAGTCAAGTTCAATGATCCTGCTCCTGCTTCTGTTCCTTCTGCGTGTTCCTTTCCTAGTATCATTATATCACTATCTATGCTGTCATGAATACACAACGTAGCACCTTAGGAGTATACGAATCACAGATATTGGTTAAGCCATAATTAAAACATAAATTTCTCCACCTAATCAACTCAGACTTAATCTGCACCCAACCTGCTACTTGTCATTTACAGTTCCGCAGGTGTTCACTGGTTACATATTTGAATCATAAGGCCAGGAATTAAACAGTGGATGAAAGCTCACAATATTGTGTGACACTATAAATAGGCACGAGAGGATGAGGTAAGAGAACATATCCCCTATACAATGATTTTTTTCCCAATCTATTTTTAGTACGAAGTTATGAGAGTAGTTATTTAAAGAACGGATTCCAATAGGTGCATCTCGTGAAATATGAACTGAGAGCTCATGGGGCTGATGTTAAAATTAGCCCCCATGTGTGGCACGAATTTGAAAGTAGATTGAAAATAATCATCAGGCAGTATGGGGATGTGTTCTCTCTGTTCTCTCTTGAAATAGGAGACTCATAATTCTTACACGAAGGTTGAAATGTACCTCTTCTACCAACTCAGCACTGTCAGCGTCTGCTATAATACAAGTTGCGTGTGATGCAAGTAGCCGCGACTTGATGTCTCGCGCCCGTAATTGAGTGGATGCAGGGATGATAATGGTGCCTAGAAAAATGCTGAGGGTACAGTCAGTAAGCAGATATGTTGCAATTGCCTTCGCTAAAAAGCTCGCAACATTATTAGTCAACAACGTTCATCACTGTTGCACCCATCTGCATGTTTGGTACAAATGCACACCTCGCTGCGCGTGGCCTGCAATTGTGGTATGTTGTATATTGTATGTTATCAGGCGAACTTTGTAACAAAAAAATCTGCCGCAAAGAATTAGTTGAACTTTGCAGGGTTTCATCATGGCCTGCTGATTACTTTCCAGCAATACAAGAAATAGGGGTCTGTCACCATCTAATTCGTTTTTGAGATGTGACTGAGCAACTACAGCCAAAATAAAGAGGGTATATGCTGACCTTTCCTGTTGCTACAATATCTTCTTACATCACAAAACGGCCACATCTTGTTAAGGAATAATTGGTGTTTCATATGGTACCATAACATTCCTATTACATGATACAGTGTTGTAGTGTCATTCCTTCTAATATGAAGGTCTTTTGAAAATGTTGAAACTGGTTTTCAGGCACCTTAAACAAAATTAAGTTCATTTCAAGTGCATCTTAATACCAGTACCTGTTCTCAGGCAAGCGATATTGAGGAGCCACCATTCAGGGAGTCGAGGTAAAATGACCAATACGCGATCCCCTCTTTGAACTTGACCAGCTTCCGAAAGAACATTAGCAGCTCTATGAAAAAAAAACACTTCAATGGATCAATTCAGATAAGACTCATAACTATTCGTTCAACAGCAATACAGACGCATAGACGGGGAAACTGGTGTGGATAGGTTTGGCCAAGAGTATGATGGGACCTATTATCGACGAATGCCACTAAGCCAGCCTGCCATAGGCTGGACGCACTCAAGGTCAATGCACACCATGTTGTTAACTACACTTTACTGTTACATTTTAATCCCCCAGCTTTAGGACCGGCTTACAAGGTGACCTTCGCAAAGATGCTGTGCAATGCCTTTCAAGCCATGGATAGGTTTGGCTAGGTTTGGCCAAGAGTATGATGGGACCTATTATCGATGAATGCCATTAAGCCAGCCTGCCATAGGCTGGACGCACTCAAGGTCAATGCCACCATGTTGTTAACTACACTTTACGGTTACATTTTAATCCCCCAACTTTAGGACCAGCTTACAGGGTGACCTTTGCAAACACGCTGTGCAATGCCTTTCAAGCCATATTTTATCAAACGCTTCAATAACCAGGAAAACGTAACATGGAAATATTATGTACTTATCTACTGGGTGTGAGAGGGCTGGATGGGAAAATATTTGTCTTGGGTCATGGAGGGGTCCGTGCACCAAAAACGAGAGCCAAAACTTTCCCTTCCGGTCCTACCCGTCTCACTCAAGTGTTTGTTACATGGCCTCTTGAGACTCTTCGTGGGGGTAGGGTAAGGGTAAGTTTGGACAAAAAGGCAATATGTTTTTCATATTTGCTTTTTGTATTGTAAATAAACTTAAATGGTTACATGCCACGAAATCCTCTACAATTGTATCGCCCGGGGCAGGCCGTGTTCCTATTGGGCCAACATGGCCTTTTCCAGCCCTGCTCGCACTAATGCATACGGTCCTCATATGGAGACTTTCTCAACAGTCTTACAAACTTAAGAAAGCATTCGCAGGACTGTACGGGTCATATGAAAATTCCGCATCCATAAAATAAAATTAGCTATGTAAAATTATCATTCAGGATACCTGTAAGGTCGAGATGCCAAATCATAAAATACTGTTTGGCTTTCCTGTCCAGAAAAATGCACAATGGAAACCACCTGGTGGTGATTTAATGGCTAAGGCAAAGCATTACATCAACAGGAGGGACAAAAGTGAAAGGTCGTTCAAGGTCATTGCACCATTTTTTCTGGTTTCCTTTGATGATTGCACCATAACATCAACTGCTTTGGATTACTGGGAATGTTGTTTTATACATTCTTTGGAAGGTCAAAATGCATACAAATGCGCATGCTCTTCACCAATCTACAGTATCTCAAGACTAAGATGTCAGTACAGTGGTCCGCAAACTCAACTGAAGAGAAATGCCAAGAGAACCCAAACACACACATGAACTCAAATGGACTCGGATGCCACTGAAAGTTGCTGAATGAAGAGGCAAAGATGATTCTCATACTAGCAGGTAATCCTTTGAGAACTTCTCTGAAGACAACAGGGATGAAGAAATATCCCAACGATCAACAGACGCCATATTGCAATGCTCCAAAAACAACAGAAGATTGGCACTTCAGCTACACACAGTTGAATTTTTGCGGCGAAGAAATAGCCATAGGCCAGAAGAAGTGACAAAAAGATAACCACAAGTCTATTATGTGTTTCATTCTTTTGCATTACATCGTCACAGTGTTAAAATTTTCATTGATTGTAATGTTCTATCCTTGGTGCATATCGCAACATTGACCACATTTCGGGTGCATTCTTTTGGGACTATTCTGTCTCTTCCTATTCAGGTTTAGGATTAATGGAATAAGAGGACTAAGGTTCTCCAAAAGAATGCGTATTCCAAAACTGGAATGGTTCTTGCAGATGTGACCTGAGAGAACTAACGCTCGGAATAGTCTGGACATGACTGAGACTGATGTTTCGGCAGCCGCCCACGATTTGGGTGCCAAAATAATCCCAAAAGAATGCATATTCTGAGTATTCTGAGTAAACCGTAGTCTGTTTATTCAGTTCATTCTGCTATCGAGAGCAGAATTAACAGAATATTATTCCATATATTCCTAAAACGGAATACGTCCCTGCCCCACCAAAAAAAAAAAGAAAAAATGCATAAACCAGACATTCCTTCTATTCTTATTCTGGCCCGGAATACGACTGTTTCATGCATGGTTCTAGGTCTAAAATAGTTCACGTTATTAATAGAGGGAGATGATTGTGATGTATTTGAAAAATTTGCACAATTATCTGTAACTGGTATATTATTGAAGACTTGGTTTCAATGAAGGAATGCAGGTGCGACTTTTTTACTTTAGTCATGTACTAGAAGACACGTACACCTACTCATTGACTCCAACATTTCCGCAAACCGAGCGGTTTTACAGACATGTATAGAGAGAATCAGCTGACAAATTTAGGAAACTTGCTTGAACATATGACTGAAAATGTACCAACATCATCCAAACTTCCCCATATTATGGCATAAACAACTTCAAGTATGCCTATGTGTAGAAAAAAAAAACAGAATTTCTGGAAACATATTTAGACAATCTTACCGATTACATAATATTTGTGCCTAGACCCAAACTCAAATTCACATAATTACACTCTGGTGATGATCCTGAAGGAAGGTATCCCGAATAAATGCTTACAGAGCTTGTTTTGTCAAGGATGAAGTTCACATGTGAATATTATAATGTTGGAATAATCGTTTTTGTTTTTGTTTGTTTGTTTGTTTGTTTGTTTTTTCAAGCTTTTTTGCATCGTTCTGATATTAAAATATTTCATATTGACAAGTCATATATGGGCATGTCATGTACAGTCAGCATCAAATGAATATTAGAAGGAAATAAGGGTTTTCATGAACTTGGAGCCCAGGAGCTGGAGCCCAAATTAACGTTCTTTTACCTTCTGCTATTTTCGGCAAGCTGTCCAAACGACCATTTGACTTCTTGACCTTTATCATCCACCCACCAAAATGCTGGATGTGCAGGTTTTCTCCTTTGAAGCTTAAAATACAGGATATACAGTGAAATGATCAGGTCATGATGAATGCTTTACATTCGTTTAGAGATGGACCATTGGAAAGTGATGGGGGTGAGGCAAAAGCAAAAAATTATGAAGAAAGCAATATCCGTCCACTCCATCCAGGCATTATCGCCAACAACAAACCCGAGTGAAAAGCAATTTTCCACCTTAGGCATACAAAAAATTGTCTAGCGTCTCCAAAAATCCCCACCCACCCCCTCTTTCACTTTTCTAATAGCGTATGCCTCAAGTATACATGTTGTGGTTTGATTTTAATCTGTGGTTTGAAATTTTCAAACAGTTTCAATTCTTCAAACTGGTTTGAAATTTTGTAACCAGTTTCAACGCTTCATTTATCATTCAGCTTTCTTCAATGACCACACTTTTTTGGCGATCATTTTGCTGGCAGGTATTTATTTAGATGTTGAGGCTACTCTGTAATTTATTGTTAATGATATTGTCTTACAAGAACATGGGCTTAACTTGAATGTATTGGTTGTATTACGGAGGTTTATCAAGAAATAAAGCTTGTGTGACAACAAAATGTGCAAACGTTTATTTGTTCAACATCTGTTAATAAAATAATTTAGATTCAGGAAAAAAATAGCATTTTAGTAATAAGTCACAATTTAATAAGACAATACTTTTGGTGTACTGAAAAAATTTTTTCACAGTATGAAATGTTTACTTATTGAGCATTTTCTGCTAATTTACAAGCACCAGTGAAGGTAAGGTAAGGTGAAGGAAATTTCTTTTTTCATAATCAAGTTTTTGTGTGTTACTTCCGAATAATTTTCAGCAATCTATTTCTCTGTTTTCTGGTGTCCTCTGTGAGCTATTCTGTGGTGACACTCTCAAAGAATATCATAGAGTATTCCTTGATGCACAACTTCTTTTTGATCTGAGTTAACAGCTTTCCATTCACATATTTCCACTTTTTTCGGTTGGTGTTGATTTCGGTCTTCGAGAGCTCCAGCTTTTTGATAGATGGTGCAATGCCAAGGTGCAGGAGATAATTCTTCACCTGATCTGAGAAGTCTTCATCGACTACTACATTAAGTAAAATTTCTTAGTCCTTTGACTGTCTTTCAACCCTTTTATTCGACTTTCAAATGTTTGTTTAGAAACAAACCAGGTCACAGCAGAATGCTGACTTCCCTCTTCAGACTCATTCATATTTGACCGTTTGTTTGGTGCCAATGCACATGTGTGAGATATAAATGTCATGTGACTGACCATGTGACTGCATATATGAATATTAAAAGAAGGTAAAGGAGGATAGATAGGAAACGAGAAGATAGAGGAAAGGGTATTTTTTTTAAACCATTCTTCTTGAGAACCCCCCAAACGCAAAGCACCTATTCTTTACTACACCCCTCCAAAAAGGAAAATCCCTTTTTTAGACAGTTGGTAAGAAAAAAAAAGGAACTGGTTTGAAAATTAAAAATCAGTTATAACTAGGCGCACAGTAAGAAGTCGGTTTGGGTTGGGTCAGGTCGGGTCAGGTCCCTCCCCCCAAAACCAATAATACCACTACCGATGTTGGGAAAATCATGCTCAGAAGAAATTGCCATCCCCCGACTGTAAAATTGAATAGACTGT
>BLFK01000673.1:129683-132455 GCA_014634185.1 Astreopora myriophthalma | reverse complement strand
AGGTTCGTCTTTGTCTTTAACGTTAGTGAGTAAGCGTCGTAAAGTGAACATAGGTTTGTGTGCAACACGGATGTTGTAAGGTCGTAGTATGCGTGCTATGGTTTCGGAGGTGCCTCGTATGTAAGGTATGGTGGCTGTAGTGGTGGATAAGTTGTTAGAGCTGTCGTTCTGTCTGACGTAAGTATTGCGTTGGATTCATTTCCATATTAGGTCAAACGCAGGTATAAATAAACAATAGCCTCCATTTGACGCGAGAATATGCTCGGATAGTTGTCCGCGGACATTATCTGTTCCGAGAAGCGAACAGTTTTCCGAGAGCGTAATTGTGTTTATTATCCTTCAAATCTTTTTCGCAACGCGCGCAGTTTAGTAAATTGGGGAATATTCTCGGATATTCCCCAGTTTTAGCTGGGGAATATTCGGTCACGTGACGTGCTTAGACCAATTGCGCGCGAGCGAAAATATTTGATGGATTATAAGTAAGAATATAACTGTGGTCAGCTTTCATAGAAATTGCAATGGTTTTTCGTTACAAGCACAGAGCTAATCTTCTGTCTTTTTTACCGGCGAAGTCAGAAATAGCCTTATTAAAGTCGATTTCCTTGTGTTTTATGAACATGTATCACGGATAGCAAGGACAACCTCGCATCCGACATAACGCTCCGAAGTGGCGTCTTAAGCCTCTTCAGGCTGCTGAAGCTTCTCTCTGCAGCACAAGTGGACACAGGATACGTGAGGAGGGTCTTGATGGCTACATAAATCCCAGTGTAAAATTCTGGGCTGGCGGAGTCCAGCGTTTCCACGAAGGTCTGTGGAATGCCTTCTTCAACCGACAGCCACCTATGACGCCACCTAGTCACCTCGCATTTGAATTGATCGAAGGGACATATGCTTGTCTTCGCCATAGTGGTCATCGATGAAATAGGTGTCCTCTACGCCCTTTTCTGTCAAGTCTTGAAGGTTTCCTGAAAATTCGAACTTGACATTTAGAACAAATGTAACACAAATATAAAAGGTAAATGTAACGTTATCATCACGAGAACAAGCAAGTACCCGGTATATGTTGTGCCTGAAAGCCCGGTAAGGGTTTCGGTAACAACTCGTTGACTTCCGACACAAGATGGTCTAGAAATGGAAGGTAAACTGCCCTCTTCCAATAGGCGGATGGAGTATCTGCCTCAACGTTTTTACGGTCTTGCTGCCTCCAAGTTCTTCTAGGGATGTTTGGATTTATGTTATACAAACCAGCTATGTCTGTTGCCCTGTGTAGCAGCGCATCGCAGCCATCATCGTCATTCCTCTCCGCCTGAAGGACTGATGAACGGATTTTCGTCTCCTTGGACGCTTGAACCAGGTCCAATTCAGAGCTCTAAATATCAGATATAAGCACTTCAGTCATGGTTAATGGCATCATAACGAATCCAGTCAATTTCTAGTAAACTATAACTTATATAGTAAACTATGTTAGATGGACACTATATAAGGCAAAATCAGGCGACTGATGGTGAAATTTACTTTTATAACGATAGCCATGTTCAAATTTTCTCTGTTTGAATTTGTCATAATCAATTGTTTGGTGATTATTCGAATAGTTCACATGGGCGGCTTATACTGATGGTTTGGAATAAACGTAAGATATTCATATATCCACGTGAATTAAGGTATACTGATAATCAGTGAGTACATTCAAATACGTACTATAAATTATGGAGTTCCATTTTAGGATAGATGAGTGCAGTCCCCGAGCTTTGCTGTTGGCTCCACTTTCGCTCAGCTCGTTAAGTGTGTCAACAATGACCTGAAAAGTTCCCCGGAGAATATACACATTGATATTTTGTTAAATTAACTTGGATTTTTGTGGTTATAACCACCAAGAGGCGGGTTTGTCTTATACCTCTACCAACCTCTTTTTCCCTGTCCGTACTGTAAGTTACGGACCGAGTTTTTTTTTCCGTTGATTTATAACCCAAACGAAGTTAGTAACATTTCATTATATGCCTGATTTAATCGGGTGCGCGGCCGAAAGGAAACTTTCAAATTTAGCGAGCCATACATTACAATACGTCCCAACAAATTGATAAATCAGCGCGTAACTGGGAGTTGAGACGAGTAAACCTACCTGGAACGGGGTGACGAAGACATTCAAGCAATCTGCGCGAGATGCCCATCTTGTCTCACCGAGAACTTTCAGTTTCGACCGCCTTCCCATCTCCTCCCTTCTCTGAGACTCGTTCGCTTTTACCGCACTTATCAGGCCGTGAACTCAAAACTGTCATTTAAAATGGTTCACAAGCGTCTTGAAATTGTAATTATCATAAACAAATAGCAAAGTGTAATCGTAACACAAACTTTGAACTCGTTTGGCTCTTCGGTTTCTTCTTGAATGCGTTGTGGCCCGTTCTTTCAGCGTCGATGGCAAATAGCTTCGCGCGCGTGGGACAGAGCCCTATACTCATGGAACATGGTCAACCTCTTTTCGTTTGGTTGTCACGTGACAGACCGAGCGTACGCGTCTACAGATTGTACGGGTAGGGTAGGGGAGACTATCAAAAGGAAGGGAGGGGGATCTCACGCTTGTCTTGGCAAATCCACATCTTTTATATTGGACATTCACATGGTCAATTGACAGCTGTCAAAACGGGATAGCCACTGACCAGTATCACATGACCATATTGTGGGCTCATGTGTGAACTCATCGAGGTGACGTGATTTATTTGGAAGCTGTCCGCTGGCCAGTAATTGTTTTACTAGATCGCGGGCTTAAGTCTCGAG
>BLFK01000673.1:115951-119618 GCA_014634185.1 Astreopora myriophthalma | reverse complement strand
CGGGAATAAACATTTTTACTCTCGCGCGCCGACATGAAAAGAAACGAGTTTTGAAGAAGCGAGATTTGTTTCAAGCAAAATCGTTTCTGATTTTGCATCTAAAACCCATTCTGTACTGCCCACAGCTTCAAAAGCTCATTGCCAAGTTCTGCACACTAAAGTAGGTTGAAATATTTCACTGTTCTCTCGCTGCAATCTCTTTTTCGCATCAGATTTCATACTATTTTTACCGCCATTTTTTTGAACTGTCACAATCGGGCGCTCTCAACCCAGTCTCTCTCCGCATCACACATCGCTCAAGAGGCGAGCTGGCGTTTCACCGCCCATTCTTTTCTGCGCCCTGAGTTAAGGTACTGCGCTCGCGCCATTCGTACCCATGCTTCGCGCGCCAAAAAAACTATATAGAGCCACCTTAAAACATGTTTTAAAATCCTGCGACATTTTTTGTCACGTGCACGACAGTCGTAAGCAAGTTGTAGGCTTGATTTACACGAAACAATTCGTGCCGTAGGCCTGTCGTAAGCATGTCGCATGCAACGAAGTAAATCGGCCCTAACACGGTACGATTTTTTGCGTGACGCGAGCAGCACGCGCAGAAGAAATCGCATACGACAGTTGTAAGCAAAAGTCGTACCGTGTAAATCGGTCCATACAAATCCTTGTAATCAAAATTATGTAAATTGAGCGAATTTAGAAGCGACATGAAAAGATTTATAATTCCAATTTACGGACGTCATACCTCCTTTACTGAGCTAATCTTCTGTTGGATGAATGATATCAATAATATTAATAAAATTAGCAGATAATGTTGGAAATGGGCCTTTTCATAGCGGCGTCCCGGTGGTTCAAAGTCGGCTAAAGTGCCATACATTTACTGTAATTTTAGCCTTGTTTGGCCCCGACCAATATGGCGTCATTAACCGTGAAAAGCCCCATTATACAGGGGCTTGTAACCTCAGTACACCAAGAGAACTTAAAAACACTGTGCCCATTGGCATCATTTTAAAGCAAATCCATCCGCTAGTTCTTTGACCAAAATATGCTTATTTGTCATGGCACATTTAAGATATTGAATGATCCAAGTCTCTGGAGGGAAACAAAATAGTAAGAAATTGAATGAATGGTTGCAAGTGTGGATGAATAATAAATCAGGGAAAGGGTTAATCAGTGCAACAGGAAATCCGTGAATTGACTGTTGGAAAAGTGGAGAACTGGGTGGGGGAATGGATCGGCCTTATGGAATTAAATTTGATCGGAGCGGGTCGAGAGCGTGCAGAACGTCATTTGCTGGAACTAAACTTTTTGTCCCTTCGTCTATAAAGCATGCCCGGCTTATTGTTAAAACATCAGCGGAGAGGTCCAGTATACCAAGTTCATAATTCGATGACTAATAATGGCCGCTATGCAATGGATTATGACTACTAATAGCTCCTTTCGTATGCTCCACCGTTTCGAAGAGGCCCTAATAATAAGCCCGTGACCGTCTGTGGAGCTCGAATGGTTCACAGGTTTAAGTGAGGGTGATGGATTCACGAGATAAAACAGTGGAGGGGTACTGGTGTTGTTTACTCCGTTTGCGTTATGAAGAACTGAACTTTATTTGAATAACTGCCTAATGTATATAAATGTGCGGTGCTAGTGCTTTATGCTAATTAGGTGGTTGTGCGTGCTGTGCGATAGGTGCTAATGAGAAGGTGCGAAATATCTACAATATGTGGCAGTAAGAAGGTGTGAGATTTACATAGTGTAACACTGGCTGAAGTATGAGAGAGATTTAGCAACAGAACGAGAACGTCAGTTGACGACGGGAGAGCGTGCGGAAAAGTCTGGACTCGACCTCGAGTCAACGTCGCGTTTCGTCGCATTATTTGTAAGTTTAGGCGAGTATTTCTCAACTTTTTAATTGGGAAAGTAACGCTCTTTGTTCTCAGTAGTAAAAATAATCATTCTGCAATCCTTGTTGTTTGCTCAAAGAGCTTGTTTCGTTTTTATTCCAGCTTAACTTTAGAAAAGTTGTGAACTGCTTTGAGTATTCCCAGAGCAGTCTTTTCTCGCGGCAAGGCTTTCTGTAAGTTTTACGTTGAATCACAAACCGGGCCCCTTTATCGGTTGAGGTCGTGTTTATTTCTAAGCTGTTCCAAGGAAAAAATGGGACCTAAATCAATCGATTCTTTACCTTAGCTTCAGTACACTCGCATGGTCTAGTGTTTGTTTGTTTTTGTTTTGTTGTTTTCCTAATTTCCTGGCGAAAATACGAACAATTGGTTTCACATCATTGAGCTTATGGATTTTCAACCTTAGTGTAAACGAAAGAGGAATCTTGTTATGGAAGCTGAAATGTGCTCAAAGTAGTGCAAGAACGAAAAAGAAAGTAGGACATAATCCCACTATATATGTTAAGCGTTAATAGTTTAATTAATTTCTTTGTTTTTTGTTCTGTTCAAGTTTTTTTTTTTGTGGTGGTGTTTTTTTCCTCGTTCTCCAAAGTTAAGCTTAAATGTTCAATATTTTAGCTACTTCGCCAGCCCAATAAACTATATATGTTTTTTTACCGAGTTTATGTCAGCTATTAAATGTATAAATCAATGTGCGTGGGTAACGAAAAAATAAACCTAGTTGAACAAAACGTTCAAAAATTAGAATCATAGTTTGCTTCATTTTATGTCATAGTCCCGCGCTATAAATGTCCTTTAACGTTCATCCCGACCAATCGCCGACGATCACCAATGATCGCAAACAACACACAAGATATAGAAATTGCGATCGAGCCATGGCAAACTGTTCGCGACTGTTTGCGACGATGTTGCGTGCAAATGGAAACCCAGGCTTCTCAGAATCGCCATTGCCCGGCGCAGCCTAATGCCGCGCGCGGCAATCTCGTACCCAGAGTCCTCGGGCTCTTTGGTCAGCGGGTGGGCGCCCGGAGAGACTCTGGGATAATGAAAGAAATTCGAATTTTTGGATTGGCTGTTACTTAACAACTGCTAAAGAAACCGTCCCAGATTTTGTGGGAAAATGGCGTCCATTATCCCAGAGTCTCTCCGGGCGCCCACCCGCTGACCAAAGAGCCCGAGGACTCTGGGTACGAGATTGCGCGCGCGGGCGATCATACGGCACCACGGGGAGTGGTACCCAGGAACGCACGGGATGACGTACTCCCTCACCATGTTACAAAGGTGTGGCAATGTCAGCTGATCAACTGTTTTCGACGTAGCGTGCTCGCAGCGACCAAGGGTGGCATAAAGAAGTCCAAAGAATCATGTTGCTTCCAAGTTTCGGCCCAGTACAAAGGAAAAGGTATGTTGCTAAGTCACTGTCATTCATTACAAAGGATACTATCGCGAAGGGAGGCGAATTTGCAGTTTAAAAGCCGGTTAATTGATTTTCCCACGACTGTACGAATGGACGCGTCAAACTCTGGAGTTAATTCCCGTAATTGCTAACAGTTACAGTTGGGGTACTAAACTTAAGTGTTTCCTCTGGCCAGAAAACTGATAATGCTTTGCCTTATTTCGTTTGTAGACCCTGATATTATATTTTGCCCCGTTGAACCTGAACTCCACATCGAATGTCCGGTGGAATGTCGAGACCCTTGGCGAGCTCGAGTCAGCTTCCTATGGAAAGAGGTTAATTGCAAGGTAAGCATCAAACTTTTGCAAGAGCACTG
>BLFK01000673.1:95951-108451 GCA_014634185.1 Astreopora myriophthalma | reverse complement strand
TCGGTAATAAAAAGTTCTCAGTCAAGAGGCAGTTTTAAAGAGGGACATTTAACAATTGGGAACTCCTGGTTGTATATCTATATACATCAGAACGTTTGGTGAAAATAGTGCTCGGGTATTCAGGGGCAGGACCATTCATACATTTAAAGGCCAAGATAGTGTTTCGATAGTAAAGCTGACTGGATGCTGGAAGCCACCCTTAAGGCGTTTTAGTTCAGGCGTAACATGATCATATTTCCGAATTCCACTTACTATTCTACCCGCAAAATTTTGTACTGATTGTAGTTTGTCGATATTTAACTTCAAGCAGTTGGCCCCCACGTTCGAACAATAAAACAATTTACTAAAAACTAAAGCATTCATAATTATCAAAAGGGTCCTTCTGTCGAATGCATGTTTGTCGTGGTTAATCTGCCTGAGAGAAGACATGCATAATGCGGTCTTAATCAACATAAAGACAAAAGAATAGTTTATTTGCTGCCATTTTTGAATTTGGTCTGTGGACTTGTGTTAAAAAATGGCACATAAATTGTAATTCTGTTGTACTCATGTAAATTACTCCTCCTAGCCTTTATTTTAGGGCAAAAATTTCAATTGAATTTCATACGTGCTAATTTGGCTAATTTGCATAAAGGCAATGGAATAAAAAAATGAAACGTGCTTACCTGTAAGTGAAGTTTGATTGTGATTCTCCTGGGCCGTTGTGTAGTAGAAGTAAGCTTACCTATTAATCATTAGCCAAAAAAAAAAAAAAAAAAACCGCAACAACAACAACAACGCACACTTGAACACAAAAATTGCTAAAATTCTCGATCTTGTGATAAAAACTGCTCACATATCAAATTTCAACCCGCTTATGCAAGTTACTTAATGATCACACAACAATAATTTTTGCTTCCTGAACATATCTGTGACTTGACAGAAAAATAGGTGTGCAATGCAAACATGTGTCTTGTGCTACGTGGAGGTAATGTGAATTTCGTGTAACCATCCGGTGTGGTATGGTAATTATATGAAATGGTGTGGTATGGTCACTGTATGAAGGGGGTGTATTAGTTACAAAACAAATGGTTGTAATAATATTTCCCACAGTTAATGGCAATGGAATTTTTAAAGAGGTGTTTGTATTTTGAAAAAAAAAAAGGAACAGTTTTTGAAAGTGGAGTACCCTGGTTGCCCCCTGCCTACCCTCCCCCAATTGTTTTTTCAGCTGTTACAGAATGGAAAGTTCAAAGAACTTCCCAAAATAGAGGGTCGTATTTATGTGTGGAAATGGGCATAGCAGGAAAAAACGTGAAGCAGCAGCAGGCAACATTTAATTGTTCAAATTTTTCATTAAAACTGCAGCAGAACTGCTCATGGAAATATATTGTTACATAATGATATAATTGAAGCATAAATGAAGGTGTTAACGCGAAAGTGTTTCCTTGTAACATAACTGTCAATGTTATATGTAGACCTTTAATTTCACATTGTTGTGGAAATATATTTGGCAGAATATTTACTCCATGAGAACAAGTAAAAACTGAAATCACATATGGATTAAATATATGGGAAGTTAGTTGTTTTACCATCTTAATTCCAACACAACACAACAGAACTCCTTAATGTGAAAATACATGTACAATGTAATACAATAACTATGTTGCATCACTACAAAAGTGTTAACATGAAAGTGTTTCCTTGTAACATAACTGTGGATGTTATATGTAGACCCTTAATTTCACATTGTTATGGAAATACATTTGGCAAAGCATCTACCCCATGAGAGCAAGTACAAACATGTACCTTAAATCCTCAAAGAGTGTGGAAGATGTAACAAGTCAGATTCTTTTTGATTTCTTTATAGAAGAATGTTGCAACAAATTGGTTATCATCCTGCGATACCTTGGCTTGAGTATAGCAGTTTTCAAGGCATTTATCCTTTTTCTGGGTTAGGCCAGTGACAACACTTGAGGATCTTGGCAGAGAAAGATCCATCAGCAATCTTATTGCAGCAATGCAGACAGGAAAGGTATCTTCCAAACACTGTCAAACCTTTGATCTCAAGCTTTGCTTGTGTGGTTGTAAAAGAATCTGGTAGTTCAAGAGTTTGGACTACTGGTTCTGCGAAGTCTTGACTCTGACAGTGTGCAATTTTGCAGTGTTCTTCCCAAAGCCAGTTTGTCAGATTTGTATTCTTGTATAACTCTTATGTTGTGAAATGTGTAGGTCTTGCCTTCCTGGACATCATCAATGAAATCTTCCCATAGTGTAAGTTTTGTTGTTCCTGATGGGTCAGTGAGATAACAGTCAGCCTTTCGCTTCACACCATTGCTTGTGGTCACTGTTTTAGTGGCACCCATACGAGTGACTTTGGCTTTTATAGTGATCAGTTGCTGAAGGTGTACTCCTGATAGTGATGCATAGTTGTTTGTCTGTGGTATTGGTTTTGAAGGAAATGAAACTTTAGTTTCAGCAATTTGAAGCCTGTTGTCCTTAAGTATTGTCTTTAAACTGCCATCTTCTTGAATTCTAAAATTGCTTAGTCACTCGGGGCTACTTGCTTTACTTCTGGTCTGCAGGTGGCTGTGCTTTTTTGGTGAAAAGCAGGTTGCTCTTACAGTGGTATCATCTGCTGTTTGCACAACCAAGTCAAAGTATGTTGATTTCAAGCATTTTTTTTAAGCAGGGAGGCATTATGGATGAATGTACTTGTTTCTGTAGGATTGTCCATTTTGCACCTGTTGAGCGAGGGAGGGAGAGTTGGATGATAATATTATTAGAATGATAAGTTAGTTGCAAGATTATTTAAGGCAGTGGACAAATATTGCAAAAATGTACTTTTTGTAGTAATAATAATAATAATAATAATAATAATAATAACAACAATAACAATAACAACAACAACAACAATAATAATAATAGCATTTTATTATAAAATGTCGCACATGAAGCAAATTGCATAATTACATTACATAAAAAAACCCAGTAAGATTACAACTTGTCAACTCAATGGGGACTGGGCGTTACATTTTAAAAATTACTTAAATTTACATTTTTACATTTTTAAAATTACCTCGAATTTACAGCTTACAATTTTGAAATGATAAAAGGTTTACAACAAATAATTAATAATGTTGGAAAATATCCAGCTAGAGACCATGAGCTTTGCAGCACATGTGGGGGAAGAAACTTTTCTTAAAGCGCTCTGTTTTACATTTCATCAGTGATGGCCTATCATTAAGGCGTGGGGAGCAGTCATGCGCACGTGCCCAAGTCGGTGGCATGAGATGGTGAAGGCGTGACCCGGGCACCTTGATCTTTTCAAAGATTTTCACACACACAAGATTTTGTCGTGTGCACAGTCGTGCAGCCGGACAGCTTCAAAGCGTTTTCATAGTGGAGGGCAGGAAAGATGACGGGTAACGCACGTTTTTGTACTATCTTGATTCTTTTGAAGAGCTGGACACAGAGAGAAATGCCACACAGGGCAACAGTACTCCAGTACCGACCTAATTAGTGTGAAGGGAACTCGAAGGAGATCAAGTGGTGGTGCGCCACTGCGCTTTAGCATCGGTAATATATGCAGTTGTTTGGAAGCCTTGCCTACTATTTCGTTGACATGTGAATCCCATTTTAGAATACTCTGAATAGACACCCAGAACTTTGTGGACTTCAACGGTTTCAAGTACATTGCCAGTCACAGTGAGAGCTGATGAAAAATGCTCAATATGGCGGCAAAAATGGACAGTCAGCTCCTTACATTTTTTAGGATTGAGTTTCGGGACGACTCCAGCAAAGAGAGATGAATTAAAAATAGTTGTAACTGGTTCAGCTAAGTAACATGGGAAAGTTGTAAGATAATTTGTTACGAATGATTTATACAAAATAACAGTAGCTTTTATGACTTGTCTCTCTAAGCAGAAAAATTAATAGTCTACAAGGACATCCAAAATACCATCCAAAATTGGACAATAACCTTAGGCTCAAGTAACACAAACTTTATGTTTGAAGTAATGCACAGATTGCTTTGTGATCAGAAAAAGTGTTTCTAAAATGTGTAAATTGACTTGATTTTCGGGTAAATTAGTGTAAATATGGTCTATGGTGGTTCTGTTGTCAGTGGTATAGCATGATATTAATTGCCTGTAACTGTGATCTCTAATCAATATATTATGAAGAATTTTCTTTTTCATTTGACTGGTTGACATTGAAATCACCAATGAAAACATTAAAATCTGAACAGTGAATGGTAAGAAGTTCGATCAATGATGCACACGTGCGTGATTGGCACTCTTGGTGACTGATATACACCTATTATGGTAACATGTGGCAGTGTTGACACTTTTATCATAGTTATTTCTACACCATTAGTGTAATTAATTCTATTGTAGACTGCTGTTCCACCACATGGTCTTGTTTTGAGTGCTGTAGACTGAATGTCATTTCTCAATAAAGACAGTATCCATTGATGGCATAGCTACTCCTGCTGTCTAAATGGCATAATCTTGTTTCTGAGAATATGTTGACATCAATGTTTGAATAGTTTTAAGTCCTTGCGTACATCTTCAATATGTCTTTGCAATAACCTGGAATTAAGGAAACATATCTTACAAGCAGTTTGTCTTGTTTCATAGATAGGAGTTACAGAAAGTTTGAGATGCCCTTCTGTTCATAAATGTTGCATTTTTCTTTGATATCAGGATTGACAGCTATTTTGCTTTCACAAAGGTCAGTGATGTAGAGACCCTTGATGGTTGTTACTCTACTGAGTCGTACATAATGTATGTGAGGTATTGCTCTCCTGGTGTTAAAGTTAGCACCTGCCTATTTTAGTCTCTGTATCGCCTTGTGATCTGTGTATGGTTTTAGAAGCTGCAGGTCTCAGTGGAAACTGCTTTCTTACAACTTGAGCTGTTCTGTTTCTTCCAACTGCAAAATGTGCAGTGACAGGTTTAATAGGAGTCCATGCACGTTCAACTCCTTGGACATACAAATGCCTGTTATCATGTCTAGTTTCTTCTCCAATGTCTACGTGGTCAAATTGTACCCATACTATACCAGATGGTTTGTGTCTGTCATGTAATTGTACCTTCTTGATGATATTGACAGCACCATTTTGTCATACCATCATCAGTTCGTACATTTATTGCAATTTCTGTTCTCTCACCCTCAGCAAGTTAAAGGTTTTAAAGGTAGTTGCTTAGTTTTCCTAGGGTCAAGTGGTATTTGCTTTAAGATCTTATCTCTGAGTTCTGCAGAGTTGGCTCCTGTAACACTATGTAAAGCTTTGATGGTATACTTGTCACCAGTTGCTGCCATGTGAACTCTATTATTGAACTCATCAACGTTAGAATTTTGTATGAACAAATGGGGACGTGAGTTGGGTGGTTTTTACAGTTTTCTGAAATGCATCTTTAATTTTTGCAATGTCATGTGGTGTAACAGCATACAACCTACAGGCTGTGTATGAAGAATTTCAGCAAATTCTTTACTTTCCCTTTGTCTCAAAATTTGTTCAAGTTCAAACATTGTAAAATGTTGTGGCCATATGTTGGGGGCAAGAGCTCTATATTCTGAGTTCTTCATATTCTTAAACACGTAGTCATCCGTAACAGGCTCTAGCTGAAATAAATCGCCCAGTGCAATGATGCTAATTCCTACAAAGACCTCACTACTGCCCTTAATATCCTTCAGTCTATTATTGATTTGTACATTAAACATTGTATTGCCTACCATAGATATCTCGTCTAGAAATTAGTTTGACAGCATGAAGTTGACAGGTAAGGGTGTTTAGCCCACTTGAGTCAAGAGGTTTGTAATTCTTTAGAGACTGGCATGCTGGTATTGCCAAAGTACTACTATTGTACTACCTCTAATCCAAAAAGCAGCTTTTCCAGTAGGTGCCAGCAATAAATTATTTTAACTTCATTGAAATTTTCACCTGTTTTGGAATTATAATAATTTCAATACTGCCTGATATTGTGGTTTGATGAGATGGGACTTGCCCACTCCAGCTCCCCCAGAGAGGAAATAGTAGAAAGGTTTGTCAGACGTTTTAACAAGATGTAAGATGATAAAAAATTTCTTTTGATTTTGGTTCAGTGTCTGAACCAATTGCCTGCACTCCTAGTCTTGCAGTTCATTTAATATAAGTGGTTCACTAGTTGTTGCAGAGGAAGGAATGCCATTATCATCTGATAAGTCATAGTTATCACTGAAATCAGGATGCAGATCTTCAAAACCCTCAGCCTCATCTTGGTATTCTATATTTTGTGTAAATGGTGCTATTGAATCAAAATGGTCATCGATATTGTCAATATCAATCATGTGTTCATGGATTTTATTCAAATCATCACTGCAAATAGCATATTGTTTCATTTGCTCATTTGTGATATCTTTAAGAATAAAGAACGGTGCCTGATAAGAAGAGCAATTAGCTATTAAATCAGTTTCTTCATTCCCCGTGGTGTGAAGAGCATGATTTGTTCACAGTAGTGTTTTTCTGGATCTTTCTTTTTTTTAAACCAAACGCTTCTAATAATTCTTGATCTTTGTTCTTTTTCTTATTTGTGCTATTTTCATTACAAAGCTCAAAATCATTTTCATCATCATTGGCTGTCTCCAAAAGAAAGTTATCAGTGTCCTTTTGAAATGATTTTTTTTCATACGGTTTCCCACATGAGTCATACCATGCAGCCCAATCTGCCAATCTCAAGTGTTCAAGACTAGCAGGGTGCTTAGTTTATCTTTGCAAAAGACCACCTTTGTATATGTCTTCAGAATTGTCTTCCATTTCTTTAATGTTATTAATTGGCTTTAGAAGCTGCACTCTTTCATTAGGAGGTGCAGTATTTATGAATATCACTAGCCATGATGACTTCTTCATTGGGAGCTGCAGAACAATGTAAACAGCTTCTTGTGCACTTACCTCGACACTATTTTAAAATTTGTTTCCAATGTCTCTGACTTGATGTTTTATGTTAGCATTTCCTTTTCTGGCTTAAGCACATGCTTGATGCCAAAGTTTACTCATTCCTTTTTGGGCTTTAGAGATATATGAAACTATGTACATGGCACATGCACATACATCAAGGACAAAGTACATGTAAATATCCATGTTTGCTCTCTATTCTTTAAGGCAAGCAGGATTATAATTATTGATCCTTAATTAATTTCCAAAATTAAAATATGGTTAGAGAATTTAAAGCTGACCTGATAGCCAATTAGTAGCTATTTTAAGTAAGTTTTAACTTTAAAAGCAGTTCCTCAAACGTAATACATTCACCTTCTTTCAAATCATTTAATTGTGTTTTGGTAGTTTTCCCAGTGTCTTTTTGTTGTTTTATTTCATGTTGTGGTATATCAGTCCCTAAAGGATATAGAATTTCAGTTGGCCTCATGGGAGGTTGTGGGTAATTAAATGTGTGAGAATGCCTGTGAAATTGCCTTTTCACCAGTTTTTGCAGCTCAGGATCATCAACTGGCTGTTGACAAGTAATGATCTGATCGATAGTCTGTAACAAGAGTATCATCAACTCCAAATACTGGTGTGCTTTCTAGTCATACTTAAGCATGTGGCTGTGAGGTGAACCTCGTTGCTGGTATTCCACTCTGTAGAACCAGTCAAAAATGTTTCCAAGAGGTTGGGCATCATTTAAGAGAAAATTAGTGAGAAACTGACTAATCTTTTGATAATCAAAATGTCTGGCACATGTTACTGGATCACTTTGAATTAGCCTGCATTTTTCATCCCAGTTCATATTTTCTCCGGCTTTAAGAGTCCTCGTGGGCCCGACGAGGATTAGTTAGTTTTTTTTTTCATATTTTCTAGCTCAATGTTGCTGTACACTTTGTTATCAACTAACTCGCCAAGTATTCTAAGCAAATAGATCCGCTTTGTTTCTGCTGAAGAGAAACTGCAAAATAAAGGAGCTGGTCCTAATTGCCTTATCATTGCAAACAATTTTTCTTTTGTTTTCAAAATAAGGTGGTGAACCTCTTAATGCTCTCAGAAATTGAAATCCTTCATCATGATGAATCAATTTCTGTTGCTCCTTCATGTTTAAGGTGTGCCGCCTTTAATGATTTTCTATTCCCTTTGCACTTCCTAAAAGCAACTTGAGATTCTCCTAATAGCAATTTCATTTGAAGTTTTTTTGCTTTGAAGATGTTCTCAAGGCACATGGCAACCCTTCAGTGTGACTGTTGTAATTCAGATTTACAAATAACACTAACAAGTCAATCTTTATTTTCTGGACGTTTTTGACCATGGAAGATACCAGGATATGCTAATAAGGTTTGTTTCCTTCACCTGGGTCAACACTTCAGAATACACTGACTCACTGTCTTCAACAAAATCTGTGCTTGTTAACAGTGTCAAAGCACTCCAAGCTCAATTTTTTTTGTAAGTCGCCTTTTGGCGACCTTCTGTTGCAAAAGGGTCGCCAAGTATGAAATTTAGGTCGCCAAGTATGAAATTTAGGTCGCCAATATTAATTACGAAAAATTGCTTTTTATTCTCTCTTGGTGACACACTGTGTAATTTTACATGACAGTCAAAACCGCTGACCATTTTGAGCGGGCGAAAGTCCCTCGGAACTCTCCTCAGATCTTTTGTTTACATTTATGTGATTTTTAACATCCATGTCTTTCACAGATTATTTGCAAGTAGACTGGAAAGAAAACCGATAAGAGCCGAGGAAACAAGAAGAATGTGGTGAACAACAGGTTCAAGGAAAAAATGAATGAAAAGGTTTACGTGTTCTTGAGAACATCACAGTGAAAAATCGATCTATTTTATTTTTTCATTTTTAAGGTTACAATCTGTCGTTTTGCAAACTTGAAACTGATAATCAAGACGACATTCCAGACAACATAACATTCATCTGGTTCAGTTTAACCAACGAGAAAGGTGTCTCAGAGAAACCTAAACTTTGTAGGCCTCTAAATGCCTTAACAGTGAAAATAACCTTGAGTTACCGTGACAAACAGCGTTCATGTACGTTTGTTTGTTTCACTCTGCTTGCCTCTGCCTATTTACAATTAATTTAACTTTGAAAAAATGTCCGTCAAGGTTTTTTTGCCAATGCAAACCAGGTAGCCACAGTTGCAGTCAGATCGAACTCTCTCAGAGGAGGTCCTTCTGCTGAAATGCGGGTCAAATCTTCGGTGGTACGAGACGTGAGAGAAGCACAGTGACAGTTTTTGATCCTGTTCTGCGCGGAGATGCTCGCTCACATTGTGCAGCGGAAAGAGGCAAGACGAGAACAACCTCAACCAACTACAAGACATCCTTCAAGTTGTCTTTGTAGGGAGCCTTTGTTAAAAGAATGGCCCAGAGGTCGCTGTAAGCTTTCTCCCTGAACTGTGAGTGGACTAGCACTTTCATGGAGAGCCACTGTGATTGCATAGCGGCAACAACGCACCCAGACGAGGTCAGAGGGGTTCGAAACCAATCCACCAGTCGATCGATTGTAGCTTGCCCAAAGTCGACAAGGTCTTGCATGTTTGAAGGCCAGGCATGGTGGTTGAAGACAAGGAAGTCTGAGATGACTTGATCAACATTTGTTGTTTTTTTCTGAAGATTTTTTCTAGAGCCAGGGCCCAAACTGTTTATCCAGTCCCTTGAGGCAAAGATCAACCGCTTGTTCAATGTTTCTCTGGACAGGATTTGGAGATGAACCGGACAAGGTCCTTCTCCCTGGTGCCGTGGACTTGTTAAGGCTAATCCCCTGAAACTGTGGAGAATCTTCTGCTTGCTTCCCAAGATTGGCAAGAATATATTCCATCTTTCCACCTGGGACTCTTTGACAGCCTCTTGATGTTTTCTGTAGTCTCTCTGATAATGGCTAAGGCACTTGCAGCAACAAAATTCAGCTAAGACTTTCTCATAGATATTATCTTTTATTTGTTCGAACCCAAAAACTAAAACAAAATCATACCAAGTTTTTTCATATCTGTACACAACCTTCACAATTGCAAGCACTTCGATTGCGCTTGCATTTGATTCACGTTTCAAGAAGTTGGCATAGCTGTCGCGGCTGCAAATATCCCCACCCCCCGCACTGCGAGTAGTTTTTTCTCTCACAGTCCCAGTTTCTCTCTTCTTTTTTTGATCAAGATGGCCGCCGATTCCAGAAGTCTTGACACAATCAGAAAAGGAAGCGTACTGCGGAAATAGCTAAGGAAATTGATAATTAATATTTTTTAGCATACGCTGCTGAACTTTTTCATTTTGCCTGGATCTAGAAACCGCTCAGCACTACGTTCCTTCACCGCCGAAACACTCGCCAAATTGGTGACCTTCGTGACATGTTTAGTCGCCAATTTTTTTTCTACTCGCCATGGCGACCAAAACAGTCGCAGCTTGGAGTGCTGTGTCAGTAACTCCAGCAGGTATTTCCGCTTCATCTTCACTCCACTGATCTTCAGTCTCAAGAGGTTCGTTACAGTTAGTATTAGTTTCTATGTTACTACTAGTGTTATCAATATCCTGTGACTGTTCATTTTGATTTTCAATATTACTGTCATCTAATGAACAGTTGACACTGCATTCTACTCTTCAGTTTTGATTAACTGTTATTCATTCTTGTCTATACAGGCTGCTGTTACTGATAAGCCAGTTGGCTGCCTGGACAACTTTGTGTGGTCTTATGTTGAGAGACAATGTTGAACTCTTGTATCGTAATCTTCTCTTTAGATTTACTTTGATTGTACCAGTTTCAGTGGGTAACCTTGGCAACATACTGAAGGTATCAGAGACTTCTACAGGTACATTTACAACAGTTCCATGTATTTTGAACTGTCTTCCTCTTGGAGCTTGCATTAATTAACTTTTGAAGTGCAAGTCTTGGAGCTAAAAGTCTACATTCCAATTTATTCAAGTAAAAAAACTGGTTTTTTTTTTTGCAAATTGCATTCCATTCACAAGAGGAGCAGGAGGAACTTTATTCTTCACTAAGTAATTGTGGCATGTTCTGCACAGTCACTCTTTTCGTTGCACACTTTTCTGATTGGTCAAATACTTTTGTGTGGCTGCAAGATTTGATTTTTTTATTGTGTCAGTGCAACCATAGTAGAGGGGGACTGGTTAGGAAACCTGGCGAACCTCAAAGAAGTATGTTATTGTTCTAGTTTTTTCGTGGTCACGTGGTGTTGACCCTGCACAGGATTTTCAACAATATGGCGTCCAATGTGCGATAAGAGCACATGGTCTTCAAATTCATCCAGTTTTTTGTGATACATATCCTGTTTAGATAATTTTAAGTAACTACTATTGAATAATAGATAATTTGTCATCATGCCAGGCGAAAATTGTTCAGTTTTTGGCTGTGGATCATGCAGGAGAACAAAGGGAATAGGCATATGGAAACTTCCCGCGGCAAAGAAGGATTCGTACAAGAAATGGAGGTCTGCCTGGCTTAGTGCGATCACTAAGACGAGTCATGGACAAATCCTTCAAAGAGTTAATTGCTAAGGATAGGGTTTACACATGTGAAAGAGCTTAAGACCTGGAAAGAAGCGTGTAACAACAGACCTGGCAATTTTGGTCACAATGCAAGGAGCAAAATGTTCATCTCGTGGCAAACTCATGAAGGTTTTCAGCTCAGTCTATTCAGTTATTGAGGCTATACAGTTTCTCCTCCAAGAAGGGATGGAGTTTCTTAACTGAGCGCTTCTGTCAAGATTCTCTAGAGGAATACTTTGGCCACCAGCGCAAGTTAGGCAGACGGAATGATAATCGTGATAATCGAGCATTTGGTTATAATAACAGTGCAATCAGAATTCAAAGGCAAGTATCATGTCAAAGTGGAAACACTCGATGGAGAAAAGACAGGACCAGCGCCTGGGAGCAAGAAACGCTTGTGAAAATAACATCATTTCACATGTTAAAATAACACATTACCATAGATTCTTATAAATTTGAGTTTATATAATAAATACAGTAATGTTACATGAGAACTTAGAATAACAAATGTTACAGTATCTTCTTGTGCTCACTCATTTGATATCAATTGAATACTGGAAGGTAAAAGTCATATCTCCATAGGCCTGTGATTCAGCTGGATTACCAACAAAAAGTCTGGTTGGATCAGGCTTCCATAGGCCTATGTAATATCCTCAACATATTTTAAAGTTTTTGTAAGCAACTCTATTTTATTTATGATTTCTTAAGTGAAACCAGCTCACATACCATTCCTATTTTAAAAGAATTCAAACTTCATATATGATTAAATATTAATTTTTGTTTAATGTTCTCTCAGTGAAGACTTGAGAAGTAATACAGTAAAATAGTGTGCCTATATGCAAGACAAGCAAAATGTCTAGAATGCAAGCCCTTCTTCCTTTTAATTCAATTTGCAGCTATGAGGCATGAAGAGAAAATCTTAAATAGCTATCATGGAAAACTAGAATTTGCATCACTAGAGTGAAGGCATTTAACCTGTGAAACAACAATTAACTATTAACATGCACAAAAGAAAACAATGAAATGAGTACTAACATGTATTAGTTCA
>BLFK01000673.1:76342-84772 GCA_014634185.1 Astreopora myriophthalma | reverse complement strand
GCCCCAAAACTTGGGGGGGGGGGGTCCTCAATTTTTGGCCATGTGGCCAGACTCCAAACATGTTCAACATTTACCCTTAAGAGGGCAATCCTTAGAAACGTGCCCCCCTGGCAAATATCACACTCCACATACCGACCAACATACCAAGTCTTACACATATACCCGCCCACATCCAGTGAGCGAGGAATACATGAATGACGGACCATCTTCACAACCCTAGTACCAGTGGAAACAGTACAGAGGTCAGGATAGTGCTGATATTGGACATCCCGAACCTCTCCAAAACTAATCATGATGACCCATAGACGACGATTATCCTCCTCAAAAGGATAATGATGAACAAGAACATTCTGGACTTTTGGTCCACTTCCAACAACCGCACAAGGAACATCATTAATTTTCACAAAATCAAATTTCTCAATACACTCCTTAGCTTTAGAGTCCTCAAAAGTAATTTGGACATGTCTTGAAGTGGGCCACACTTGAAGGTAGTGCTATACCGAGGCAACCCGTGGCTGGGATGAGGCAACTCTCTTTTCCACAGCCCAGTTCCAAAAATCAGTTTAATATATGAGCTGCTCAATGAGCAGCGTATCAGATATTAAGCTGATAAGAACAGATTTTTTTCTTTTTATAAAAGTTTAATTAAACGAAGACCGAAGGGCCACCAGAAATAGAGAGCTATTTACAGAAACAAGGAGATCGCTCCATTAACAAGAACTAATTACAAGAACTATAACCAAGGCTAATTACAAGGAATCAGTTTTTGAAAAACGCGAAAGATGCTAAATGCAAGTCAGTTCATAGAATTATTTGCAACCTAGGATCTAAACAAGAGATAAATACAAAGCTACAGCTCGACAAGGAGAGGAAGTACTTGAATACGACGACTCCCTCGGTTGGACTGTCTCGTCCCTGAAAGATTTTCTGTTGCTCAGAGGACTTAAGGAAACCGGTCGAAAATCTGAGCTTGTTGCAAGAGCGTTTGGAGCTTATGAACTTAATGCCCCGATCAAGTTTTTGCAAGAACAGATTTTTAAGCAGATTAAAGAGGAATATTCACGGCGGTTGATTTCGAATGGAACAAAAAGTGATCCAAACAACATACCACATGATGCTTGGGTTGATGACGTGAAGCAATGGCAAGAGGTTGATGACGGGAAGTTATTTACAGTTACATTTTGCGAACAAAAGCAATTGATGTGAAATATATTGGAAAATATAAGGACCAAAAAGCTTATTCGTATTGGATGAGCGGCTTTGTGGACACACTACTTTTTACAAAATGCCCTGTTGACGGCAAGCATGTGTTTTTGAAAGGCTTTGTCTCTCCTTCACAAAAAGTCTGTGATGACCCGCATAGGGTCTGGCTATGTTTAGAGGGTCCCAAGAGTGACTGCAAAATTGTGAGTTCGTGGTGTACATGTACAGCTGGTACTGCTGAAGTCTGCAACCATGTCATCGCTTTGATGTACAAAGTTAATTTTGCATATAAGAAAGCTTACATCTCTCCAGCCTGTACAAGTGTTCCACAGGGATGGAATAAAGGCACTAAAAAAGAAGTACAACCGAACCAGATTAAAAACCTTGTCTTTCGCAAAGACAAGAAGACCGAAGAAGATAGTGCAGAGATCAAGGGGCCAATGTAACTTTGAAGAACCAGTTTGACCCAAGGGAACCTCAGGATAGGCAGCTGACTAATGAAAGAGTGTCATTCCTTATCAATGGAGTTATTCAAAATGTTCCATTAGCTTGTGTGCTCTATTCTATTGAGCACTCAAAAGATGATGGTCTCCCTGAACTCCTCCCTCACAAAGCCCTGAATTTCATGTCATCTGCAGAAATGAAAAGCAAACCTCTGGAGCACACAGCACCACTCTTTCTTAAAAGAGTGTCAAATGACAACAGACCAAGTGAGAAGGGTGGAGTTAGAAACTCGTGGCCAGAGTACTAATGACTTGTGGCACCAACACAGGAATGGCAGTTACTGTCTCAAACTTCCATACATATCACACAAAGGCCCTCTCTATTCTCAACAAAAAAGGACAAAAAACCTGTGTACAGTTCACTTGTGTTAAGCCTGCTGAGCAAAAGTGATAGTTTCTCATCTTCCACAGATAAAGTGGGGAAATGCCCATGAAAAGGATGCTATAAAAGCATTTATGTCAGATGTTGCTTGCCAACATGATAGATAGATAGATGGATAGTGTTTATTTACCACGCTTGCAGCACAAAAGCTGGATTACAGTGGTGTCAGCCTGCATACAGTACATATACAACATAAAAATTACAATACATATAAATTATTCACACTAATAGCTAACATGGACATTGGTTCCAAAGTCTCTACGCGTATCTGTAAGTGATAACGTTCCTTAGACGGTCAGTGTTCACCCTGGGGCGGGACTGGAGAGTACTTCCAGACCGTAGCCTGTAGCCATGGGGGTGATTTACAGTAGCTGGAAGTAAGGAGCATATTGGCTCCAGACCGTTACCTCGTACATAAGATATAAAATTCGTACATATTTCCTTACGTCTCTCATTCAGTGTTTTAAGCCCAGATTGAAATAAGGCACTGTTATAGTCAACGGCCGGGAATATTATGCGGAGGGCTTTGCGCTGCACAGACTCAATTAGGTTATCAAGATAGAGGGGAAGTGCAGCCCATACAGGCACAGCGTATTCAAGCACTGAACGGATGAGGGCACAGTAAATGGAAACTAGGTCCGCACGCGCAACACCCGATTTCCTAAGCAAACGAAGGGCATAAAGGTGTTTACTGGCTTTGGTGACTATGTGCTCCACATGCGTGTTCCATGATAGATCGTGGGAAACATGGACTCCAAGGAGCTTGTACATTATCACCTGATGGACAGGGCAGCCCTTGATGGTAATAGGGGCCGGGGGGCCAGGCTGGTATTGGAGGAAATCAATATCCATAACCTTACATTTTTTAGGGTTAAAGCGGATTCCTCGGAGAGAGGAAAAGCTACATCTCGGAATTGCCTCGAAGACGGTAGTATCATCTACATACTTTAGTCTACACGGCCAGCTAGTGACTAGTCGGTTGACTAAAATGGCAAACAACACGGGGGCTAATTTTGTACCCTGGGGAATTCCTCTGTGAGGGGATACAGGTGATGACAATGATTTCCCAACCCTTACTCTTTGTCTCTCAGACAAGAAGGTACCTATCCATCTAATAATGCACGGGTGTACATTGAGGACGTGCAACTCTTCCAAGAGCACATTGTGATACACCAGGTCAAAGCCCTTGGAAAAATCAGCAAAGAATTTCCGGATGAAGGTGTTACCCCTGTCCAAAAATTGCAGTATGGAATGTAAAAGGTAAACAAGCGCGTGCGTAGTGCATTTTTCTCTTACGCAGAACTGCTTGATATCTAACTGACCTAGCACCTGCCTTGCTAAGGAGTCGAGAGTAAAGCTCTCCATTATATGATGGTGGTCTGCAAGGCTTTAAACAATGTGGGTTGTTCATCAAGCCTGACTACACTTATCTTGCAGCTTAGCCAGTTGGCTTGCTCCTATGCAAATGTTGTGGCCTTTCAATTGTTGAAGCCAAATGTCCTTACACTGTTCGAAAAAACATTCACCTCAAGGCTACTCTTGATCAAGTTGACTTCCTGGAAGATTTCAATGGAAAACCCGGCTTAAAACGATCCCACAAATATTATACTCAAATGCAAGCCCAGATGTGAATTTGCGGCGTCAAGCATGGATTTTTCATTGTTTGGACACAGGGTGGCCCCCCAAAGTAATTTTGGAAGAGGATGAAATTAGTGACTCTGAAAGGGAAAACAGTGTCTGCTGTGATAGCTGCAGCACTTGGTGGCATTTGCCATGTGCTGACCTCACCATGCATCTTGCAGGTGAACTGGATTGTTGGGTTTGCCAAAGCTGCCTGGCAGATGCAGCAAATGTCAATGACACAGATGATGATGACCTTGAATTCATCAGTGGTCAAGACCCATTACAAGCTGATATATCAGTTGATGTAAGTCATGTTTGCCCTGTTTGTTCACTGAAGAGCATCCCTGTTAATGGGGAGCATATGTGTACAGTTTGTAAGAAAGCTGTCCATGCCTGGTGTAGTAACCATGAAAACATTACAAGTTCTGCAGATCTAATTTGTAACTACTGCTACTCAGATTAATACAAACACGGACAAATTGGAAGAGTATTAATAATATTAACTTCACAATGGAAATAGCTATTTTTGTTTTCTCGAGACTTTCCTGAGATGTTTCCTGAAATGAAGCTGAGGGAAAAATCAGGGCTAGAGGAAAAATGAAACTAGTTAGTTTCTTAAGGGACCAGACAGTAAGTGCTTTGTGATATATTTAGACTTTCACTTCAACAATCACAGCCAAACAAAGAAACAAAGAAAGTCTATGCCATGGTCAGGATACATTTGAATTTGCTAAGGCTTATTATCAGGAATCAAGTGCTTGTTTTGTTAAGTGAAAGTTGAGGCATTTTACTATTGTCTCTGTTACAACTGCTGTCCTGCTCGGTGTTTTTCTTTTTAGTCTGAACATGAAATTATTATTATGCAAATACAAATCATGGTACTCAATCTACTAGTAACTTGGACAACTCAACATTTCTCATACTCAGTGTCAACTGTATTTTGTTGCGGTGACATAAACTAACAAGAATATCACACGGAGTGGTGGGAGCAAATTACACAAAGCACAGCAGACACGAATGATGTCATCAGCCAAGGTAAGTAGGGTAATTGGCAGTTCATTTTTAAGAAGAAACACTTTAAGCCATCCAATGGCTTGCTCCACATAGATTCTGACATTTGCTATGTTTGATGTTTCTCTGACGTCTTGTGGTAAAAGTTGCATAGATGATGCACAACTGGGTGGAATACATAATGTTGCCATGTGCACCATCAAGTCTTCTCTGATCTTAAACCCCCTGTCTGCCATGATTTCATCATAGGGTTCAATCATGTTTAAAAATCCACTGTTTCTCACAATGAAAATATCAGATGCCCTCCCTCCATAGCATGATGAGACATATGAAAAAGCTCCATTTGGAGTGATTGCAACAAGGACTTTGAAAGTGTAGTGATGTTTATATTCACTCCAGAGAGTTGCTGCCAAATCAAGTCCACTTGGAGTTTCTGTGAAGCACTCAAAGCAATCAATAATGCATCTGACTTTGGGATAAAGCTTTCTGAAACATGATGGTAGAGTTTTCTTGACTTGTTGTCGACTAGGCCATACAATTAAAGCTGATAGTTCCCTGGACATAAGCTTGACCCAAGTAATGAAAACACTACTGACAGTGGTAGTAGAAACATGGAATCTGAACCCTAAACTTAGAGTTAATAAACCTAGTCCAAGTTTCATTGAAGTCAACAATAATTCCTGCTCAAGTCTGAGTTTCCTTTCAGGTCCAGGTCTTCCTTTCACAAAACTGGTTGCCAACTCGAAAGGGGAAGGAAGCTGAGGTGTTTCTTTTGTTGTCTGCTTTCCACCCCTCCAATATTGCATTGATCGAGCCTTTTCACGTAGATAATTGAATAAAAGCTTGAATGTTTCAGTCGAGGGAAGACCTGTGTACACTTTAACTTCAAGTTCTCTTGTTAGCTGTTCAAACTGCAAAGGAACTGAAATGGAGTAGTCCGTATCGACTTCCATTTCTTCATCGGTATCATCACTGCCATCATCTTCCCCACCTGGTTCTTTGGCGTTGGGCAAAAGGCATCTGGATGAATTGGTCTTTTGCAACTTGTTGGCTTTCCTTTTCTTGGGCGAGGATTTTTGGACATAATCAGAGATGGTCATAAAAACAGATGGATAATCCGTTTTGGGGTCTTCAGGGGTTCTTCTTCCCAGTGGAAAATGGTTTGAACAAACAAAAGTCCCACCAGCGCCAGGAGAAGGATTGAATACATCACCTCTTGTCTTCACTTCTTGCTTCCGCCATATTTCGGCGAGTTTAGGGTCGGCTGGCCACTTATGATACGTAAAATTCACCACATGGGATCTAACATAAGCGAGATCAGGATATCTTTTGTCATTATGGCAAAATCCTACAGCACGAGCGTGACTTGGCATAATAACAAGTTGTTCAGCCAGTTCGGCATTTCATGCTTGGCCGCACGCTTGCCCCTGCGGCTAACACTATCTAATGAATCACCTAATACATGTAATTTAATATCCGTAATAACAGCAGGAGAGTCCAATACAGTAAAAAGCAATCAAGACAAGAATCTTGAGAGAAATCAGCAGTTGTCCAAGTATAAGAAATACTGCAGGGGTTTTGTTTACGCCAAACATCAGATAAACTGCAAGCAGGTAATAAGGCACAAAAAGCAGACTGATCCCGAAGGGAATCAGCCGAGGCAATTAGACGATCGAAAACATTATCGACGCAATTAAAGTCACCGACAACAATACGAACAGATCAAAGAAAAAAAATATGCAAATTCTGGAAGAAAACTTTACGGTCCGAAACAGTATTTGGAGCATACACATTGACTAAATTAAATTTATGGGACCCTGATACGACCAAAACACTGAGGACATGACCATCAGAATCAAAGACGAAATGTGAGATTGAGCCTTGGAATTTAGGGAAAACGAGCAAGCCAACACCAGCGGACTTACCTGTACTGAAGGACCAAAAATAATCACCAGGCCATCTGGAAGAAATTTTCTCGTTTTGAGCTTTACACGAAACGTGTTTCTTGCAAGAGAAAGTGATCAAAATTTAACTGTAATAACTTGTGCAAAACCAAATCGTGCTTACAGGGCGAAATAAGCCCACGTGCATTTAAGGAAGTAATCCTCAGCATTTAAGTATTACTGGCGGCCCCCCTTTCCTTTTTAACCTTTACCCACTCACTTTCTGACTTGGAGCTGCTATGATAACGTTCGTGGTCACGGGGCCGCTCATGGATCCTTGAACCCCAGTGAGATCTATTTCGCAAAGACTCACGCCGGTGGCGATGCTCGTGATCGCGGTCACGGTCACGGGTAGAACCACGCTCCCGGTCCCGCTCAACACTTGCAGTGCACGAACGCTCGTCTCCTCGAGACCCATGCGCACGATCTCAGACTCATTCACGATCCCTGGCCTCACCATCAGATCGAACTTCCTCAGGTTTTTTTTCTTCGTAGAACTGCTCTTACCAGAATCCTTCTTATCAGGGGCACTTTTCTCAGAGGCACACTTCTCAGAAGTACCTTTCTCAGGGGTCTGCTCTTCAATAACGGTTTCCTCAGTCTCAGCAACTTTCTTCTTCGGGGCAGTCCTCGAGGCAGCAGCAGCATAAGATGATGACAAGAAACTTCTAACAGAAGGCAAACTAGACAGTTGAGTAATTACATCAGCACTAAAGCGATAGAAACAACGTTCGTGCGTTGGATGGTCACTCTTCATGCAAATAGAACACAAGAGAGGTTTATCACATTCATCAGCTGGATGGCCAGCTGCTTCACAATTAAAGCATCTCACAGAAATACAATTCTTAAATTCATGGTCCAAAAAGCCGCAGTGTCGGCATGATTTTGGTTGATTAGGGTGCCAAAGTTTGATAAATTCCCCTACAATTCGAACACACAAAGGAAGGCTTCGTCTTAAGACCATACGGGCTGTTAGAATGCCTCCTTCAATTCGGTCGTCAATACGGTCGCAACAAAAAGACAAAACTGAACCATAAATGGATAGTTGCACGATAATAACAGTATCAGGCATCTCAGGAGGAGTGTCAAGAATTTTTACAATGGTGACAGGCCGAGCGCTATCGCCAAGAAAAACATCACAGTTCGCAATCTTCACACCTCCCGTGCCCAAAGCAGCGTTTTTCAACCTGGGAGAGTCAAAAGCCACAACCCGAATTTTAGTACCAACACGATTTTGAATTGTCACTATAGTATCAATGTCAACTCGAGCTGCATCAAACCCATTCATAAAAGCCACACTATCACAAGGTTGATCTACCGAGAAATACACAGAATGCTCTTTCTGCAAACGAAGCTTGCTGTCTTTTGTTGACCTTGTATAGGTCGGCGTCTTTTCAAAAGTCGCACCATTTGTAGCAAGATCTTGTAACACTTCAGGGACTGGCTCAAGCGGGCGCGGTTTCTCCAAGGAACTTGGAGTTGTGAACAAATCGGGCGTCTCGCTTAGCTGATTTGTCACTTCACTGACATCTTCGTGCGGTTGGCTTTCATCCATTGTTTCACGTAAAGGGCTCACTTCATCTGCTTCACTTGTAGGGCTCTCCATAGTAATGACAATACGCGACTCGACCTACACTGGATCTTCACTGGATCGAGAAGCGATGGCGAACAAGTTCGCCACAAGCAGAGTCGTCCCTCTACGCTACCCACGAGATATGGTGGTCGGACTACTGTTCCGTCCCGTCCCGTCCCGTCCCGTCCCGTC
>BLFK01000673.1:71342-73842 GCA_014634185.1 Astreopora myriophthalma | reverse complement strand
GAATTTGTTTCTAGTAGTAAAGTCTAGTGCTTTCCCAGTTAATGAGCCCATTACTGCACCATGACCTGTCAGGGAATTGTGTGCACGACCTCGTTTGGACCATCCCATGTCATATGATACAGACAAGGGTAAGAGACCATCATTATCCACAGTGCCACCATTTTCCTTCACCAGTTCACATTCCTTATCAAACATCACTTTGCATGTTGCCTTTGCCACCCCTTCTGCTATCTTCCCAACCTGGCGCTCTCTTGCCTTGTATGTTTTCCTAGTCATATTTGGTATGTCAAGGGCTGTTAAGATTGAGTTGACATGGGAAAAACCAATACCATTGTCAAGTGCAGCTAAAGCTACTCTTGAGTTGGCATCAAATGCTTTGGGTCCCCTGGAACCTGCACGGTGTCGTGTGCTGGTTGAAGTGTGGTTTGTCTGGGAAGAGATACTGCACTTATTAGCAAAAGTGCTTGAAATACCAAACTTCTTTTCAGCCATAACATTGGACAAAGAAAGTGGTCCTGCAAAGAGGTACAAATCTTATTTAAAAATATTCATTATCATTGGGCTATAAGGTATTAAGAAATGACAACTTAGTGTATGGTATCATCTGAACAAAGAAAATTGAAAAGTAACACTGCATCTTTTTGAAAGGATACAATTTATCTTGCTAAAATTTTCATTGATTATCAAATTGTATTCACAGGGCTGAATATTTTATTTCCATCTTTATCACTGTCAAATAATTATAGTTTTCAGACATGCCTGTATTTTCTTTTTTCAGTTGATGTCTTACATGAGATATTTAATTTTTTTTTGTTTAATAACATATTGAAAACCCTCAAATTTCCTTTACAGTGAATTATCTGAACAAACTAATAATTTCATGGCCCACTCCTCTGGTAAGGCTGAAAAAAGGACATGTGTAAAGCATAATTTTAACTAAGAGATGTTTTAATCATCAAAATTTGAAGTAATGGTCTCATACATGCTTTCTGTTGTACCAACCAGTTGACAGGGAGACTTGATATTTTCTATGATTTTTGTCACAATACAATTGAGTTTGCAAGGTTTTCTCTTTTTTTACTTTTGGCAATATTTTTGCCTGAGGTGCTGCAAGTGTCAAGCATAAGACATAGTAAAGTAGTAAAGCTGGTTTTTGCACAGACTATTTTAGCTCTTGCCAGTAGGGAGACAACATTGCTAGAAATGAGCTTATGCCTGGCCCTGCACATTTATCATGGCACCTTGCCAGTGATGCTCTTTACAAATTTGCCATTGACATCTTATCATTTTTACATGGAATTTCCCCTGGGGTGTTATCATACTCACTCTTTGGTGTAAACTTAGTGAAGGGTAAATTTTACTTGTTACAAACAGGGATTATGAATTATCTCCATTCAAAACAACAACCAGCTTCACCTAAATAATTGATAAATACAGGTGACTACAACTTACATGTAACAAAAATTGGTTCAAAAATTGGTTCAATTTTCATGGCAAAGGAATGTATGCAAAACCCAAGAAATTCATCTTTCTTTTCCAGTCTCACTGGTGTGAGAACATTCCTTTCACATTTTAGTCTTCTTGAAAAATTATGAGCCAATTTTGGTAGGCTGTAGTTGCCTAGAAATGTTCTAAAACTACTGTACAGCATATACCTTGGCCACAGAATTGGCATTTGTCAAGATCTTTTTGAAGTTTTCCCGGAGTCACAAATTCTGTATCCTGCCAAGGGTACTGTTGAGGTAAGTTCATGAAGCTTTGTGTTGTTCTTTTGGCAATTGGCCTTACTCCTGGTGATGTGGCTCTAAGACAGTAGTAATATTTAAATGTAGGTGAAACTTGCAGCTATTCTAGTATTGAATTCGTAGTTAATGAAGCTTTAAAAATTGTTTAAACCATTCAAACTCAGCTATCATCGACAATGATCTGTAGTAAAATTATTTGGAAACAATTTCATGTTTGAAACCTCTTCAGTACCGACCACACCACTGTTACATGTGATATCCAACATCAATGGCCTCCATAGTGAAGCTATTCGCCTGGCTATCTGTTGGTTCCTCGTCTCTTCCAGGGCTTTTTTGTTTCACTGGAGGTTCGGCATTTGTATCCTTACTCGAGCGTAAAAACCAAAAAGGTCGGAACTGAGGGGGAAAAAACAAATCACGAGCAGGATTCCTGTTTGGAGCGTAAAGACAACATACGCGGAAAGAGTGGTCCGCGTAAGAAAAGTTACAAACTAAAAATCAGCTGGAAGAATCGCACTCAAAGTCAACTAAGGAGATCATAGGGCGAAATAGAAAGATGCACCAACATGAATGGACTGAACCAGGAGACACAATTGCACGAAAGCCCGAAGAACGGAACCAAGACTAGCATTCAACTTTAGATAAACAATGCATTTCCTGTAAGCACACAATATCAGGAACCTGAGGGGAAGATCTCAACCATTCCAGGACCCCCGACTGCTTAGAATGATCTCTCAGTCCGTCAGCATTATCAC
>BLFK01000673.1:38296-66019 GCA_014634185.1 Astreopora myriophthalma | reverse complement strand
TGTCCCGTCCCGAGCCTTCCTTCTTCTCCCCCCCCTCAGGTAGCCCTTTGAGTGAAACACTGCACCAAGGCGAGCCAGCTTTGGAAAACACTCACTGAAAAGTCCACCGTTTTCCTAAGACAAATCATAAGAACAGGGAAAAAAAAAGAAATAAGATACAAATGGCACCGGAGCTAGCTGCTGATCATTCCAACAAGAAAATGACAGCGCCACAAGGAGGCTCGACAAAAGTCTTTTTTACATCCCCGTCCCTTTTAGATTTGACTTCAGTTTTCTGCCTGTGACAGCCATTTCGCGATTTTATGTCATGGCACGATAGCATTGTCAAGTGCATACCTCCCTATCATAAAAACGCCAAAGTTGGCACCATTCCTTTGTCTACGACCATACCACAGGGAAAACACCGGTTGTCGTCCTATCACCAAAGTTAAGCCCTGTCGGGCGGGGTTAGTACTTGGATGGGTGACCGCCTGGGAATACCCCGTGTTGTAGGCTTTCCTTTTGAGCTGTATACGAGCTCCTTTTGCCACCGAAATACTGCAATCTCTGCATTTAGTAGAGAAATTCTTTAACTAGGCTATGGGAGTGCAGGGTGAACTGGCTACCATTGAAATCCAGTTGCATAATACGGCCGAAAGAGCTCAAAGAATCTTCGAATGCGAGCGCGTGGGGATGTTGAAAATCTCGTCTGTGACATCAAATTGATGCTTATGAAGATTGGATCCAGATAATCTTCAGTTGCTGTCTGAGCATGCTGTTGGCAGTGGAAGCTACAGACAATGTTTTCATGCTTACTATCGAGTTATCAAAGTGATTGTGGAAAAAATGACCCACGACGACACCCTAGAAAGCAAAGAGTCCGCAAAAAAGAGTTTAAGGAGAGAGGTTGAGATCGTTAATGCTATTGGTGACCACACAGGACTTCCGATGTTTTTTTGGTGTTGTTACTAAAAGGGAGCCATTGTGTTTGGTGACGTAATTTCATGGGGTGAATGGAGAAAGCATTACCCTTCACAGGCTGCCACCAAATGAATGATTACAACGTTGGACAGCACTGAAATATTCATTCAAATATGCTTGGCCCTAAAAGATGTGCATTCAAAGGTTACCTGCACAATGACATCAAAGCCAACAATGTTGTTCTTGAAAAAGATATCATACACCCCTCGAAATTCAAGCCTGTTCTCATGGATTTTGGGAAAGGTACGAAGGCAGCAGAAAGTCCTGGGTCAGCACTATCAACTAGGAAAAGAACTACCTCTGCAAAGACGTACTTGGCCCCAGAAGTTATTAGGAATCGTATCTACAGTATTGCCAGCGACTTGTATTCTTTAGGAAGAATGCTAAAAGCTGTAGCAAAAGTAGTTGGATTTTATCCCGAGGTTGGTGCACTGGTCAAGGAAGGTACGGCTAAAATACCGTCATCTAGAGCTTCTCGTGCTTTTTTTTTTAATTGACAAACTTGGCAAACTCAAATCTGAACTGAAAAGAACAGGCATACAGACACCTGAACAGTTGATGTAATAATTGCTACTGGCGTTTCTCTTGTTTCCAGGTCACAATGTTTTGGCTAACTTTTGTCCAGTTCTTGAATTTCTCACTTCTCAGTAAACTCTGGAGATGCGAGACTAGATGTTTGACTAGAGGTAGTTATTTTGAGATCCTTGTATGAACTTTATGTCAACCTTTTTTCTGAAACGTGCCTAGTTGTTGCCTAGTCTGAAATTGTTCAGTTTCGTTGTATCTCCGAACATAAACCGTTTTTGACTGAGACGTATGTAGTTGTTCTCTGAATTTGCAAAACTTTCTTTACACTTACTGCGTAATTTATATAGGAGTAAAGCGAGATCATATTTGTTGCTTTTTAGAGGTGCAAATTAAAGGTTCTAAGTTAAAGGGTTTGAATTTTGTGATTGTTTCGTAATTAACAAAAAAGCCTCAACTGTGCTTTGTTCTTATCAAATGGCAAACAAGGAAGTGACCACTGAGCGGCGACATCATTACTTCTACAGTGCTTTCGTCACTTCGTTGCTAGTCTCCTTCGCAGCCGTCTTTCGGGATGTCACGCAATGCTCCCTCGAAAGGAACGGCTGCTCACATTCGAACCACATTCCTTTCCCATTGTGTTTCAAACAACCAATTAAATCAGTGAATTGCGAGTGATGTAATTTTCGCGTGAAGGTTAAAATTTCCGTGCAGCACATGGTATGGCGAGTGAAACGCTGAAAAAAGTTGTGGACGAAATCTCAAAATGTTTCATGTGTTCTTTGCCTTTAGCTGCCCAAGAAAGAGTATTTATTTTTGGCAATAGTACCCATGATTTTGTGGAAATAGTCAGATCTTCGTTGGACTTCGATATCAGCTGTAGCAAGTTGTTTATATGCAAAGCTGTGTGTTATAAGGGGCTGCTGAAATTTCAACCAGCAACTGAAAAGGTTCAAGAGCTGAAGAGGGAAATTCTTGAATCTTTCCAAGGGAGGCCAAGAGCCAAATTTTTGCATAATGCCGGAGATGAGTGTCGAGAGCAAGGTAGAGCTGCCGGAATCCAAAACTTACCGGTGCCGTCAACGATCCGAGCAAAGGCCTCGAAAAGTCTGTTTATAAGTTTGTATAAAATCTACCACTTGTATTTCTTCTTTTAGCAATAATCAGGGACAGTTCACTGGTTTAACCCTGCTTACCAATGTAGCCTTTTCGCCAATACGTATAAACCCGCTTGGGTTCCGTCCTCAATTTACTTCTACTCCTATTTCTTCGGCGCCGGCGAATCACCACGTAAAAGTTTCTGTTCAGTATCCCAGCAAAATTGTGAATAAAAAACTTCAAGGAACTTATGAGAACATAGGTAAAGCATTGGTTCATGGAGTTCCGTCACGAATTGCTGGAGCAATAATGAACTGCCCGCCTGTTAAAAAGCATGTCATTGAAAAGGTAATGAAAGTTGTCTCGAAAGAGGTGGCAGGCCTTTGTTCCAAAAAAAACCCGTCGCTGTTACGAAAAACAGGTAAAGAGGACCTGGAAAAACTTCCAACTCTTTACATTGGAGGGATAAAAGGAAATGAAAAAGTCTTTCAAGTTAAACTTACCATTGTCGTAAAACATGAGCCTCATTGACAGCCTCATCAAGCTTCATTAAGTGCCTCCATCTTGATTTTGTAATCTCAGGAGATCAGGGAACGATAAAGGACATTTTTGCTCTCAAGTAGAATTTTTATGTTTTTCCCCTGGTCTTCTTAGCTGGATGGTTGTCCCTGAGAAATATCTTATTGTTACGTAATCGATCTGAGCACGTGAGTTGATGTGCGTGACTTGACAGGCTAGGTGTATGAGTGGCTCATGTCAATGCATTGAACCTCCCACTATTGTTTTGGAAGTTTTTGATACGCGTGACCATTGTTACCACGCCGTCATTCTTTCAAATACACTCGCTCTGCGAACATCTTACTTTTTTCCCTCCTCCTCCCCATGCCCTGTCCTCTTTCCTTATTTATGTTACCATAGCTAGGGCGTTTTTCTGCCCTCACCTTTACTGGGCATAATCATTTTGTTGGTGATTCAAAAGTGTATTTAGATTATTCAAGAAAATGAATTATTTATTAAATCGGCTTAGGGCCATGCCCTTAGCCAATTTTACTCCAAATCAATTCTGTGTCCATGTCTTTTCATCGCCCAGTAAACGAGCTCGGGAACCACAGCCCAATAACTACATTTTATATATTTTCAACCAGGGCAAAGGGCATAAAACGAGAGCTATTATTGGTCGAGACATCTTTAGAAAATTTTGCGTGAGACAGTTCCAGAAAATGGAACTGTGGCTGTGATTGGCTCAAATCGGGAAAGGAAGGTGGTTCGAATGTGAGCATCCCGAAAGATGGCGGCGAAGGAGACTACTTCCTTGCGTGCCTTTCTTTTTTTACAGAAAAAGCACCGGTTAAGGCTTTTTTATTTGTTTCGCCAAACATAGTTCAGGCACACTTGTACATTAATTCGTTTGAATTTATTAAATGAAATGGAAAAGCTTTATTCAGCGTGGAAGTACTGGTTGGTATTCTTATTATTCTTATTTATAACGGTAGATGGTGCGGTGAGCAGGAATAGTGTTTTAAAATATCCACACCGTGAAAAGTTTGTGGTAGGTGGCCTGTGATTTCCTCAATCCGTCCAGTTCAACAATTTGATGAGCATCCGATTCAATGCAATAACACACTTGGTCTTCGTGGGTAGAGGTTCAATATCCTGTGAGATCTTCGGAAACACTGAAGAATCCGGTGAAATATAAATTTGTTCTTGTTTGCTTCATAACTCCTCCAGAAATATACTGTGGTCTTCAGGTAGCAGTAGCATCGCAAAATGGCCTGGTGCTCAATTGTGTTTACCCTTTAAGGGCAAGTTTATCGTCCTTGTCTTCATTTCAGGATTCTCACCAGAATGGTTGGGCTCCTCTGCATTGACTTGAAACAATAAGTAAAATAACTTTTTTGTTACATCTAGTTTGCATGTCACATCGAAGTGTTTGAGGTGTGCCACCCGCCAGTTATAATGGAAAACATTACATTATACAGTACCACAAGAGACAAACTATTATGAAAACCTACTTTTCATAGCATTACATCAAACTTTTGTATTGTACTTTCACATTGAAAAAAATATCATTACGCCCAGTAGACCCGTTGTTACACCACAAAATGTAATAATCCCCGCAAAATGTAATAACAATTGCTGCAAAATGTAATACTAACACAAAATGTAATAACTCCTGAATTGCAAGTATGTTCAACTTAGTCAAAAATTAGCAACAGTATCGTGAATCTGACTTTTCGGAACCTAAGTTGAGTTATAAATAACCTGTATATTAGGTCTACTGGGTTTATTATGAGTTCTACACGTCCTCGAATCAAAATAAGAAAGATGTTCCTTTGCCATGTTGGTTGAACGAGGAAAGGAAATAGGAAATTATCCGCAAATGCATGTTCTCTTTTCTTATACAAAGCTATGGATGATTGCGATGGGATTGTCAAAGGAACTTTGTCTTCCCAGTAAGATATTTACCTTAATTTAAATAACACATGGTTGAAAGTCAGCAATCGCCGTGAATCTCTCTGTAAAGGGGTAGATAAAAAAGAAAAGTGCAAAAGAAATATTAAAACCCATTTTATTGTCTTCAAAGTAATATAATGATCCTCGCCTTGATTTCTCTTCAAAAATACCTCAAGAAAACTCAACAGTATGTCACAACATTTTTCCTCTAGGAGAATTGTTACTTTCGTAAACACTAATAATTATAACTTGAACGTTTATTTTCGAACAATAACAATGCATGAACCTAACAATATCTGCGAAATCATTTTGTGATTCAAAAAATGTTCAATCAATCAAGCATTAAATCAATCCAAGGTTCGCGACAGAAGGCACATTGAATACAGTTATTATTGCTGGCATCATTGATGGCTCTTCCGTTTCCAATAAATATTTGAAATAGAGAACCAACCATTTCCTAACGCAAAGATGATGAGCCATGCACTTGCCCACAGAACAGAGTTTATAATTTCCTTTAACCTCAAAACAGCGCCACTATTTTTCCTTTATATTTAAAAAGTCTTCTGTGTTCCTGAACTTGAACAGCCATATTAGAGGCAGCTGCAGTGGAAACAATGGGACTGCTGCTGCCAACATTGGAAAGACCTAAAACAAATGTTAAATTGATTTAGAATCAATTCAAGTTTGCGAATTAAAAAAAAAATGCTGTAGACATTATTATTATTATTATTATTATTAAGCGGTCAAGTTACAATGTTGATATATCATAGGTAGATACACAGGCGGATGTTATTGCCTAATAAAACAAATAGACTAGCCTCTGTTACACAGGAAGATACACCTGACATTACACATGTAGAATGAGTTCACCGGAACTCACTTCACAAATAGATGGATGGCACCACAACTGTTCAAATTTTATCACCGTCAAATGTGAAAAGTCCACACGAATTTGGGTTGTGATGTCATGCCGGATGCTTTTCATAACGGCACGAAAATCCTCGTTACCGTTGTGAAAAGTCGCTTTGTTACGAAAGAGCCATAAACCATATAAAATTGATTTTGTCAAATGTCGCAAAAGTTGTCTATCCTTACCATCACTAGTCAAAAAGTCAAAAAAGAAAACGGATCGAACGTTAGCGGCAAAAGATGAAACCGAAAGGGCAGAGAGGGTGGGGTGGAAATGTCTCCACACCCCCTTTGCCCTTTTACAATTAAGGAAACAGTGATCAATTGTCTCAATGCGCTGACAATGTGCACATCGATCAGTATCTGCGTATCCCCACCTATGTAGGGAGTCACGCACCTTAATACCCCGAAGGGTAATCAACCAATTCAGATCATTCTTATAATTTTCCGTAAAAGAATCTCGTACATTAGTCCATTGTTGTTGTAAATCAAAATCCGAGCTCACCATGGGGGCCCACTGGTATGGAAGAATAGGTAATGTCACTGTCTCCTTAATAAACTCACGATAACATGTGCGAGAAGAAAAAACAAACGAGGATGTAACATTAGGGTTAGACAGCAAATGTGTAAGGGTCTGTAGACAGCATTTGTAGTAAGCAGTCGGGCTTAAAGCACTAGGTGTAGAATTATCCCTCAAGAAGGCCCAATCCGTTTTTAAACGTGCGAGCTGTGTTCCTAAAAAATACTTGAGCAAATAAGTCCTTGGAGTCCGGTTCATAAATAGTAGTAACTAGAGAGGAAGTCTTCAAGGCCCTGCTTTTAGACACAAGGTCTATCAGACCCAAGCCTCCCTGTTTAACAGGAGCCATCAAAACTTTGCGTGCAACAGTTTCTACCTTAGAACCCCACAGAAAGGGGTACACAAGTTTTTTAAAACGAACTACTACCCATTCCGGAAGAGGAAGAGCCTTAGCGAGATACCAAAACTTACTGGAACCAATCAAATTAATCATCAAAACTTTGCCTATCAGTGACAGAGATCGGGTTTTCCACTAATTTAAATTCGTTTCAAGTTTAGAAATCCTGGGAAGCCAGTTATCTGCATCAACATTCACGGTACCATTGCTGAACCAGACTCCCAAAACCTTCATCTTAGGCACCCACGTAAGTCCCCGGGGGGTGGCGGGGCAGTCACGCCACACTCCCAGCCACATGGCTTCAGTTTTAGTCATATTCACCCTGGCCCCCGTCCCCCTCTCATACTTCTGAAGCACGAGAAAGAGGCGGTCAAGGGAGTAAAGATCTTTAACGTAACAGGTAGAATCATCTGCGTATTGACGAATTTTAAAGCGCTTACCACTGGCCCCCGGAAGTAAAAAATCTTGGATAGTACGATCGCTACGAATACTAGCTGCTAGAATCTCTGCACATAACACATATAGAAGGGGAGACAGGGGATCCCCGTCTAACTCCTCTTTCAATCGGAATGGAATCGGTCAAGAAACCATTAACTAGAACACACATAGAGGCATTACAATATAAGGTGGAAACCCACCGTTGAAAGACTGGGCCAAAGCCGAAATGTTGCAAAGTGTTCATAAGAAATCCGCGATCTACACTATCAAAAGCCTTCTCTTGATCCAAACTGAGCAAAATTCCGGCTTCGTTCGTAATGTTCACATAATCTAGAGTATCACGCAAGAGCGCCAGATTCTCGAAAATGGTTCTTCCAGGAACAGAGCAAGTTTGATCTTCATGGATCAAAACAGAAAGAACTTGAGATAAACGGTTTGATAGAGCTTTACAACAGATCTTATAATCGACATTCAAAAGAGAGATCGGTCTCCAATTCTTAAGGTGGCGTTTCTCGTCTTTCTTGAAAATCAAACGAGTGACACTTTGTTGCATAGAGGGACTAAAAGCCCCTGTCTGCAAACTAAAATTAAACAAATCAATAAGAAATGGACCTAAAAGGTCCCAAAATTTCAGATAGAATTCCTGTGGAAAACCATCAGGGCCCGGTGTTCTGTCTTTCGCAAGACTTCGCATAGCAAGGGTAATCTCACCCAAGGTGAGATCACCCTCACATAATTGCCTCTGTTCATCGTTCAAAGAAACAGACAAATTGGACAGTAAATCGGTTTGATCGGTCGATCTCTCGTTTAGAATACAAGTTCCGGTAAAAATCAAAATGCGCTCATTCCAAGTCCTTTTGCGAAAAAACTTCGTTTCCGGTAGAGTCAAAAATAGATTCAACAAAATTCTTTCGCGTACGTGATGTCTGGAGCTTCAAAAAAAACTTGGTTGGCTTTTCGCCTTCCTCTAACCACTTTGCCCTACTTCGGATTTGCCAAGATTTATGTTGAGACAAATTAATAGCGTGTAACTCAGTTTCTAAATTTTCTCTCGTTTTCTTGGCCGATTCATTCCCATTAACCAAATCCCGTTTCGCGGCGATCAGTTGATTGACTGCACGAACCTTATCGCTATTCAATCTGCGGTGTATGTTTTTACTAAAATCGATTGTGGCAATCTTGAGGGATTCTTTAAGAAAATCCCACCAATCATGCATGGACAGAAAAATTTCTTTATACAGGAAATGAGATCTAATGAGAGACGAAATCATGACAAAACTCAGCGTTTTCCAAAAGTTGTAAATTAAAACACCAAATACCTGGACCGTGAGAATGCACATCGTCTAGATCAAAAGATAAAAAACACAAGGAAAAATTTCACAAGAGCGACAATTTGGTATCAAATCCTGAGCCACAAGAAACTTATCCAACCTAGAACCTATTGATTTGTCCGAATTAAACCAAGTACATTGAGTCTGACGGCCGTGAGCCGACCGCCAAACATCCACCAAAGAATGAGTGACTCGAAAATCACGTAAATCACCAGAAATCGAAGAATTCCCTCCGAATTTATCCAGTTCACTCTCGTAGCAATTAAAATCTCCAGCAACAATTTTTGGGGAGTTTGGCAAAAAGAAATCATGTAAGGACTCGAAGAAATTTTTCCGTTCAGCCGGATTAGTGGGAGCATATACATTAATAACATTAAAACGTACATCGTCAATAGTGACAAGAAGGCTAACAACTCTGCCCGAAGAATCTCTCAACCAATTAAGAACTTTAAATCTTGAATTTTCAGCCAGCAAAATAGCAACACCCCCCTGCTTACCCAAAGCGGGGGACCAAAAACTTTTCCCAGCCCATTTGGTTCGTACAGAATCAATAACAGCAGGCTGCAAGATCAAAGTCTCTTGTAAACAAATAAACTCAGCACAGGAAGAAATCGCAAAATCAAAAATCGTTTTCTGTTTCGAGGCATCACCGAGGCCCCGTACATTTAAAGTAAGAATTTTAACATTGAATGCTACGAACAAGGGAAGAGAGAAACTTCAGACATGAGCAGAATAACCAAAATCAATCAAATAATAAAGAGTGTTACTTGCGTTTCTTGTGTTTAGCAGTCTTAGTCCCAGTTCTATTCCTTTTTGGGCTTACTTCCCCATCCGAAATGTCAGAGTTTTCACGTTTATCAGAAGGTTGAGAGCGTCCAGAATACATAACAGGGTTTGTTGGCTTGCGCGTAGGTATAAGAGTTTCAACAATTTTCGCACGATTTGCTGTTTGAGGTCCTGGTACGGTTTGTGAAGAATCCAGAGCTACAATCAAAACTTTTGGAGGTTCGTCGTTGTCCATTTCAGAGTCAGAAGCGTGTGGGGAAAAAAATTCTTCAGAGTGTGTAGGATCATCAGTAGCCATGTCATCAGTGAGTGGTTCCGCGGGCGGAGGATCTTCGTCCATCGTCGCAACCGTTTCAGAAGCATTGTTGTTATCATTTTGCATGTCAGCAGAATCATTGTTGTTGTCAGTTTGCATGCCAGGGTCATCGTTGGCGTTTTCAGGAGAATCAGTCGTAGTATTTTGATCGTCAGGAGACTCAGATGTTTCGTCGTTCGAAGATTGAGAAGTGTGAAGAACAGCAGGTTCGCGCGCCCAGGAGAAATTACAAGATTTGGCTTTATGGTCAGTTGACTTACAAATATTACACCTCGTGGGTTGTGGGCAGTCGTGTGCAAGGTGTCTGGTCTCGTCACAGTTAAAACACGCGTTGGTATGGCAGGCACTGGCCAAATGGCCGGTTTGATGACAGTTCCGGCAAGTGCGGGGTTGGCCAGTGTACCGAAAATGGACCAAAACTTTACCAAAACGAATAAAATTGGGTATCGGTTGTCGTAAACGTACTCTGTAGTGTCGTACTCCGTCGTGGACGTTTTCCCAGCCAGCTGCACGAAAAATTCCGCGGCGGTGGGAAATCACATCACAGTATTTCGAAAGTCGGTTGATAATCGCAAGATCAGGCATTTCATGTGGAGCGTCGAAGATTTGCAAATACGTTAAGGGTCGGTCAACATCTTGTAGAGCGAAAGGCATGCCACTAACTGAAAGAGTGTTCCGTTGCAGAAATCGTTCCTTGAGGTCATGTCGTCGGAAAGTAAGCAAAATCATCCCAGAAGATTGTCGTTGTATACATGAAATCGCAGAGCTATCAATGTTGGCAGCGGTCAAGGCTTCAAAAACGTCGTGAGCGGGCACAAAAGATCTTGGTTGAAAACAAACAGAAAGTGGTCGACCAGGCAACTCATTCTCAGGGTCTAAACGCATAACAACAGGTGTATCACGAGCAACAGAGGCATAACTCCCCCGAAGGGGAGTTAGGTTAACAAAATTCGGTCGGTCTTCACACGTTACATCTTGTCCACAGTTATCGTTACTCAAAGTGGCGCGCGCCTCGTGCGCCGCACCCTCAAGACTCTTGCCAGCGGATGTTTCCATATCTGGAAAACACCCTTTAAAAGGAAAGAAAAAAAGGCTCTTTTGGCGTAAAATAACTTACCAAGAGATCACACAACTCTTATTTTTCCACAGCTCACACGACTCGACCACACTTGATCTTAGCCAAATGGCCGAGAAGCGATGGCGAACAAGTTCGCCACAAACAGGGTCGTCCCTCTCCGCTACCCGCGAGATATGGTGGTCGGATTAGTGTCCTGTACCGAGCCTTCCTTCTTCTCCCCCCCTCAGGTAGCCCATTGAGCGAAACACTGCACCAAGGCGAGCCAGCTTTGGAAAACACTCACTGAAAAGTCCACCGTTTTCCTAAGACAAATCATAAGAAGAGGGAAAAAAAAAAGAAATAAGATACATGTTACTTCCGTTATGTTACTTCCATTACCCGCGATCCCACGCAGGGGATCTTGAGTACTAGGTGTGACTCGTAAACAGATGGTTATGCTCGTTGGGTTTTCTGTTGTACTCTCGTTCTTTAGAAAGCCAATCAATAGTTTGTAAGTATTAATTTCTTTTCTGATTTCACGTCATCTATATTTATTTGTAACCAAAATTTTCTCTTTTAGTTGAACCACTCACGCTTCCGGAATGCTTGTTCTACGATGTATAATAAAGTGCGTTCAGATTGTTGTTTGGTTGCTTGAAGTCTACAATACAAATGGCACCGGAGCCAGCCGCTGATCATTCCAACAAGAAAATACCGCGGCTCAAATGACAACGCCACAACGAGGCTCGACAAAACTCTTTTTACAACCCCATCCCTTTTAGATTTGACTGCAGTTTTCAGCCTGTGATCGCCATTTTATGTCATGGCACGATAGCATTTTCACGTGCATGCCTCCCTAACAGCTCTCCATTATAAAAACGCCAAAGTTGGCACCTTGCCTTTGTCTACGACCATACCACAGGGAAAACACCGGTTCTCGTCCGATCACCGAAGTTAAGCCCTGTCGGGCGGGGTTAGTACTTGGATGGGTGACCGCCTGGGAATACCCCGTGTTGTAGGCTTTCCTTTTGAGCTGTATACGAACTCCCTTTTGCCACCGAAATACTGCAATCACTGCATTTAGTAGAGAAATTCTTCAACTAGGCTATGCGAGTGCAGGGTGAACTTGCTACCATTGAAATCCAGTTGAATAACACGGCCGAAAGAGTTCAAAGAATCTTCGAATGCGAGCGCGTGGGAATGTTGAAAATCTCGTCTGTGACATCAAATTGACGCTTATGACATCAAATTGTTCGCACAAACAAATCAATGACGAATTACAAAAGAGACAATCCACTGACAACAAATTCATCACCTTGCACGCACAAACGGCACATTCCCAAGGCGAAAGACGTCCAAATACATGCAAACAACGGAAAACGAAGCAAATCACAAACTGAAGAAAACAGCAACGGACAAAAATACTTCCAAACATAACGAAATGAATATCAACGGTCGTAATGAAATAATGAAATATCAACGGTCGTAAATAACAGCACGCTAGCTACAAATTGTTCGATGAAAGTACAAGTGACTCATTCAAAAACTAGCCCAGAAATCGACTTACCCTTCCAAGGGAAGTGTTTGTTTGTGGCCTATTTTTCTCACTGCCAATGTGCTGGTTTTGGTCATCCATCGATGTGTCTCTGATTGTTGGTTCTTATTCATTCACACGGCCGTTCGCAGGAAGATTCAACCCCTTTCTGCAAGAAAACAACACACAAAGTGAGTTGTACGTAGGTACGTACGTACGTACGGCAGTGCTCAAATTCCATCCACATAAATCTGTGACTAACAAACCCGTTCAAAACCTACCTTTCACACTATGGACTGCTGCACCGCTCGATCCATCGCTCATCTCAACTGCAAGAACCAATACACAAAAACACTGCCGCGCGCTCGCTCGTGTCGTGGGGTCACAAAGCTTGCTCAATCAATCAATCAATCAATCAACCAACCAAGGAACGAACGAACAATTCACGAGACCAGTTGTGACCACGACCAAGACGCCCACATCGGGGACTAGCGCGAACGCAGGTCCCCACTACCAGAAGTTGTATGCTCGAGTTACCCACATTTGGGGTAATCGCAAGAGTCAACCCAATCGAAGTGCAGTGAGAGGGCCTCACCTTGAGAGGACTGCCTCCTTGATCACAGTACCTCCCACGTCAGGTAAGTTTTTTATGTTTAAAGCAACTGATGGCCACCCCGAAGGGAGGGTGCAATGGCCACCAGTCAACCGACTCATCCTGCAGAAAACTGGAGGGCTGCTTCGAACGGGAGGTGCACCAACACGTCAACTTCACCGGGGAATCAAACCCCGCTCCCTACATACACGGCACAAGACAAACATACACAGACGGGACAAAAGGACAAGTTAAAAAATGCGGGCTGGTACGACAACCAGTAGAAATTGGCACACTCACAAAGGCGACCGACTTGAAAAAAAAAATAAAACACACACCCACTCAAACACTCACCCAAAATCAGACCAGTACAACCAATAAAGGCGACCGGCTTGAAAAACACACAAGCTCAAAAAGGGCCAACTTAGTGAAACTACAGTGTCAAGACTAGGCTAGAGTTGGTAATGGAAGCAACAGTCCCACGGGCACCCCACTGCCTAATAGAGAAACGACGACGACGGGAAGAAAGAAAACGGCGAAAAAACAGAGGGAGATAGAAACAGACATGAGCTTTGGCGGAATCCAAAACCGAAATGGCAGAAGGGCGAACATCACGAAACCGAAAGTCATTGTGAGCAGTCCAGATAGAAAACTTACAAACATTAATTAAATAGACAAAAAAACGAGAAACCCCACGAAGCTCTTCCTCAGAGAAACCAAAAAGCACATGACAGACTGAAAAAGTAGGACAAACAGGAGAGGCACAAAACATAAGAGACTGGACCCAAGAAAAGACACTAACCGCTAGAGGACAATCAAAAAACAAATGCTGAAGAGATTCCATAACATGACCACAGAAACAGGCAGTGTGGACTGCGAGACCAAAAGATGCTAAACGCTTGGCAGTGTATAAAACGCCATGGGAGATTTTCCAGCATAAATCAATGACGGGCCGATCAATGTTGAAAAAATGGAGTTGACGCCAGGTAGTCCCCCAGTGTAAAATTCCAAATAAAGGACGAAATTTGGTGACACAATGGGGAACCGTGACATTTTCAGACAGAAGAAAGAGATAGGCCGACTTGGTAGAAATAGAGACCACAGGAGAGACAGAGATACCAGAATCAATACAAAGAGAGGAAGAAACGAAAGAACCACTACAAGAACGCCAGGCTAAGACTAAGGAGCGATAGAAGGCTGGGAGAACAGAAGGATCATAATGAAAGGGAGGAGGAACAGCAAACCGAAGGGAAAACCAATAAACCAAAAACAAAACCCATGCAGAAGGGGAACAAACAAAACGACGAACCCACTGGACATGCAATGCCCATACTTTACGTTGAATATCCACGACGGAGAAACCACCAAGAGACAAATGCTGGAGGACTACCTGACCGGCAACAAGGTCGCGCTTGCCACACCTGAATAATCGAGAAACAAGGGTATTAAGCTTGGAAATGACCCAAGACTGTACATGAATGAGAGATGCCACGTACCAAATCCGTGACAGAGCCAGGGCATTAATTACCAGAGCCCTGCCACGGAAAGACAGCGAACGCTGACGCCATGAATTTAAAACGTTATCTACTGCGGTTATACGAGGCCTCCAGTTCACTTCCTCAAGGTCACCAGGACCGATAAAAACACCTAAAACCTTGATTTTAATGGATGACCACCGAATGGCCACAGGAGGATCTAAACAGCCATTCCAGGCGCCCAACCAGAGACCTTCGCACTTTGACAAATTTAGTTTAGCCCCAGAACCTATCTCATATAATTGGTATACTTGAAAGATATTTATAATGGCACGGTCAGAAATAACGATAAGGGAGGTATCATCGGCATACAGGGAAATACATGACGGACGAGACAAAGAAACGGACAGGTAGACCAACAATTTCCGGATTAGAACGAATATTACTATCTAAGACTTCCGCAGAAAGGACATAGAGAAGAGGCGACAGGGGACAGCCCTGCCACACACCCCGTGACAACGAGAACGTACCCATTGACATTTATGGCACTCTGGAGACCGGTGTAAAAAAGCTTGACCCAGCGTAGAAAGGAAGGGCCAAAACCCATGGTCGAGAGAGTGGTAAGTAAGAAAGACCAATCAACCCTGTCAAATGCTTTTTCCTGGTCAACAGAAAGAATGGTGGCAGAAGAACCAGACAGAGTACAATAGTCAACAACATGACGAAGGAAAGCAACATTTTCGCCAATAAAATGACCAGGAACACCACAAGACTGGTCCCGATCGACTTCCAGATGGATGACCTTAAGAAGGCGAGCGGCAATCGATCGAGAGGCAATCTTGTAGTCTACATTTAACAGTGTGATTGGCCACCAATTCTTTGGATCCAAACGATCCCCCTTTTTGAATGACAAAGTGATGACACCGCAACGTTGCGAATGACATAAAGATCCAGACGAATAAGCGGAGTTTAAAACATGAACGAGGTCAGCACCCAAAACATCCCAAAATTTAACATAAAATTCCATAGGGAGGCCATCACTCCCGGGGCTTTACCGCGGGCCATGCCCTTTGAGGCGGCAAAGCACTCTCCCGGGGAGAGAAGACCTTCACAGAAAGTTTGTTGATCAGAAGACAAAGAAGAAGAAACGTGAGATAACAACTGTTCACCGACAGAAAGGTCGCAGGGTACGGCAGAAAACAAGTCCCGGTAGAAGGACTGGAAAACCTGAGAGAGACCCTCCTGGTCGGCCACAATGATACCATCCATGGTTCGTAGGGCAGAGATGTGTCGGTCTACTGCCTGCTTTTTCTCCAAACGAAAAAAGTAGGCAGAGGAAGTTTCGCCCTCCTCCACCCACTTGATTCGGGAACTTATTTGAGCTCCACAGGCTACGTCTAAATAAGTCTTTTAACTGGTGTAGAACAGAATGATAAACGGGTGAGGTGGAGACCAACCCGTTATCCAAACGATCCTTAAGATGGCATGCAAGACGGGATAAGAGATCCCTACGTGCAGCTTTATGTTTATTACGATTACAGCAATAATTAACAGTAATGCTTTTAATCTTAATTTTGCCAACCTCCCACCATTCGAAAAGGGATGGGAAAGATTGGCAACGCCGATGCCATGAGGACCAAAAATCAGAGATGAGATGAACATATTCTTCGTCATTTAGTATCGAGATATTTAATTTCCAGAGACCCGGACCGTGGGGGACAACATCGGGAACTTTAAGAGACAGAAGGAGACCATAGTGATCACAGAAGGGTCAAGGGTGGATAACACAAGAAGAAACCAATGGGACCCAAGTATATTGGAACCCCAAAGAGATCAATACGGGAAGCACAAGAATGATCCCATCTAGCCCAAGTAAAGGCAGACAGGGAAGGGTTTAAGTGTCGCCAGATGTCCTGGACACAACAGGAATCAAAAAGCCATGTGAGAGCAACAGTGCTCTCACGTGATGAGTCGAGAGGAGAGGAGCCAACTCTATCCAAAAGTCGGTCAAACACAGTGTTAAAATCACCAGCTAATAAAGTAGGAACCGATGGGTCAATTTTCAAGGCAATGTCATCAAAAAAGTTATCACGGTCCGGGTTACGATTAGGAGCATAAATACAACAAACACGAAAAATGGAACTACGAAAATTTCTGCCATAACAAAACGACCATCTGAATCTGACCACGAACGAACAAGAAAAAGATGAGGACGTAGCAAAATAACACAACCACAAGAATGAATAGAGACAGGAGAAGAAACACAAACTAAACCAGTATGGCGAAACCACGACTCAACCTCAGAAACAGAACAAAAACAGCACTCTTGTAAACAAATAACATCAGGAACACAAGGGAAAGATCTAAACCAATGGATGACCCCGGACTGTTTAACATTATCCCTGATACCATTAACGTTTAAACTACAGATGTTTAAAGCCATAATGAAATAATGAAGACAAATCATCAAAATTTATTTAGAAGAAGAACAGCGTGAGGCAGCCAGTGCAGCGGCAGCAACCCCAGCAGGCAAAGAGTGATGGCCAGAAGCAGCGGTATGCTTAGATGGAATCACTGCCTTCTTTGCTGGTCTTTCCAAAGAAAGATCCCTACCAGAACCATCCGATAAAGCCCAATCGGACCTCTTATGAGGACCGGATGTTTCCACCATATTTACGTCAACAGTAGGAGGGGGAGGATCCCCATCACTGGAGATGTCATCATCAGGAGAACAATTCATCAAGCTCATTGTCCCGAAGGATAGAAAAACAGACTTGGAGACAGACTCCTCTCTGCTAGAGTAGAGAGAATCACTATTAACCACTTCGGTACCAACACCAGCATTACCCACTTCACCCTGTTCCATTACATTGTCATCATTAGAAGAAACAGGTCTTGTAAATACGTCTGGTGGACCTCCGGGATGCCCATCAATGTCGGGCTCCAGAGTATCATCCCAAGATTTGACCAAATTGCCATGAAAATCAGTATCTAAATCAGGAGAAGCCACCACAGATTCCGCCTGAGAAGAGGCAGGGCTAGCGCTAACATCACAAGTCTGCGAAACAGATGAGGAGGCAATCACTCCACCCCCATGAGCAGGACTAGAGACGGCACTAGCCTGCACCGGGGTAGGATCCACATTTTCCCCAAGAGGGGAAACAGGAACAACAGGAACAGGGGCCCAAGGAGGGTTTTTGCGATCCCTCCTGAAGTGCCCCTGTTGGCGGCAACGGGAACATTTACCCCACAGAGGGCATTGTGCGGCCTTGTGGTAGCCCTTACAGATATCGCAGGTCAAGGGCTGACCGTGATACCAGATCTTACACCTAATCCCGTCAATGAATAAGAAACGATGGATTTCCCCCTTACGGATCATCCGGACTTTGCGGGTACCAGTCGCGAGATTGGTACCCACCCACGTCTGACCGGAAATGTCCTTAACATCCCCAAAGACCTTCAATTTTTCTTTAATGGCCACGTCACCTCCTTCGTAGGGAAAGCCGTAGACCAAAACAAGAGAAACAATAGTGTGAATGATTTCACATTCTACTCCACCAATACAGATGGAACCAGCCTCCTCAAACTGAGCTTTCAAAACCTCAGATGCAAAGGTAAGACGAATTACACTGCCAGGACAGAACTGAACTGCCTCAATTTCATCGCTAGAGAATTTGTCCACAGTAAACTTAACAATATCGGTATCTAGAGTACCGGCCGGAAACCCGGCAGCTTTAAATACTAACGTTTTCCTATTAATAGGCATTTTAGCCCGATAATAACAATATTAATTGATATGGAATAAGCGCAAAAGGTGTGGGTTTTTAAAACCCACTTCTCTCTAATAGTTAATTCACTCAATAAATAATTCACTCTAATATTTAGTTTACTCAAATAATTAAAGAGGGACCCTCTCTTAAATTAATTCAATATTCACTTAGGGTAACAATTACCCCACTAAATAGAATTAAGTACTGCAAGAACTCAAAAGATATTTGGCAAGTAGCGAGGAAACCTCCGCTATTCAAGCACAAAAAGTTAAGACAGATCACCCAGGGTTACACCCTGTATGGGTGACTGCACAAACGAAACCAGAAGAAAGGAAGAAAGACTGAACAGAAAGAAGAGAGAAAAGATACAAAGATCAGAAACCAAAATAACTAATAGAAAAGACTCGGTTTACCCTGGGTTACGGCAAGAAGCCGAGCATAAATCCCCAGGAGGGTCACCGAAAAGGAGTAAAACTTACCAAAGAAGATTTGCTGCCTCTGGGAAGTCGCAGGATCCAATCACCAAATCTTGAAGATACTTCGCGCTACCTGGAGCGCCAAGAGATACTTAGCTAAACGTGTCAGGTAAGTTTTTTTGTAATTCGGCGGTCCAGGGGCGCAGTGCAAGGCCCCAGGGCCATACAGATCAGAAAGAAGAGAAAATAACAATAATAAGAACCGCCGAAAGTGAGGGAGGACCTCCTAGACGGGGCCGGCCCGCCAACTTCGCCGGGGAGTCGAACCCTGCCTCACGATAAAAAGGAAGCACAGCGAAAGACATACCAGACGCAGAAACAACACCAATGACACCATTTGCACCCCACTGACAAGCAAAGAGGTGACGGCGCCGAGCAGAAGTAAAACGTTTAAAAAGCAAAGGCAGGTAAAAGTAATTGCGACCCTTAACAAAAGCCAGGAGGCGAACAGCACTGGGCCGGACGTTTCTAAAACGAAAATCATTGCGCTGGATCCAAACACCATATTTACAAACATTCAAAAGATAACAGAAGACACGAGGAACAAAACGCAAATCATCCGAGGAAAAACCAAAAAGACAATGCTTGACAGAAATGGATGGAGCGAGGGAGGAAGCACAGAACAAAAGACTCTGAATCCAGGCAAGGCCACACTGGGCCAAAGGGCACGAGAAAAAGAGATGCTCAAGGGATTCAAGAGGAGCACCACAAAAACAAGACGTAGAGATGTTATACCCAAAACCGGATAGATGCTCAGCGGTGTAAAGAACCCCATGCGAGATCTGCCAGCAAACGTCGATGACCCGGGGATCCAGGGGCATAAAATAAAGGGACTTCCAGGTAGAAGACCAGTCGATAGGCCTGAAAAGTGGCCCAAACTTAGCCACACAATGAGGCTGAGCCAGGTTCAGGGAAATGAGCAAGCGATAGCAGGATTTGCAAGAGATGGCAGATACCTCAACAGGATCACAGCCAGAGCTCAATCCGACCAGAAGGGCAGAGGAGGACGAATGCCCCCCGAGAGCGATCCATGCACGGAACAAAGCAATATAAAAGGGAGGGAGACGGTCAAGGGACACAACAGAAGGATCAGCAAAAGCATCATGAGGGCTGGCCCCAAAGCGGTCCAGGAGCCAATAGGTCAAGAGGTAGACCCACCCGTTATGGCACATTTCGAGACGCCTGACCCATTGGGCCAGAAGGGAATAGACCTTGAAAGAAACAGAAACAACAGAAAAGCCCCCATGCTCATGAGGGCAGTACAAAACCCTCCGGGCAACAAAATCCTGCTTGCCGCCCCAGAAAAAATAAAAAATCAATCTAGTAAGCTCAGCATCAACCCAAGAGGGCATAAAGACGAGAAGCAACGTACCAGACATGGGACAAGGCCAAAGCGTTAATGACAAGGGCCTTGCCTGAGAAAGAGAGAGAGCACCCTCGCCGAGACAAAAGGCACTTACGAACAGCCTCCAAACGGGGGGACCAATTTTCCTGAGAAAGATCACCATGCCCAATGAAAACACCAAGGACCTTGTTGAAAGCGGAGGACCACAGGATGGGGACCAGGGCATCCACCCGGTCAGGCCACGACACTTGCTTAAATTCAATTTGGCTCCCATTCCAATTTCAAAGGGGTGGTAAACTTGGAAAACGGCAGCAATAGCCTCATCGGACAGGGCAATTACCGAAGTATCATCAGCATATAATGAAAGCGCAGACAGCTCAGGAGCTACCCCGGGCAAACGTAAGCCTCGAACAACAGGGCTAGCACGGAGAGAGGCAGCCAAAACCTCAATTGAAATAGCATAAAGGAGAGGTGAGAGAGGGAGTTCCTGCCTCACCCCACGACTCGGCAAGAAGGACTCTGAGGTATAACCATCAATGAGGATGGCACTGCGGATATTGGTATACAAAAGACGGATCCAAGAAACGAAAGAGGGACCAAAGCCCATGTGAGTAAGAGTGGGAAGGAGAAAGGCCCAATCAACACGATCGAAGGCCTTCTCCTGATCCAAGGACAAGACGGCTGCAAGGATCCCAGATTCAGAGGTAAAACTGACAACATCCCGCAAAAGCGCAACATTTTCACCTATAAAATGCCCACGCACCCCACAAGTCTGATCGGGATGAATAACGTGATGCAAAACTTTGAGTAAGCGGCCTGCAAGGGCCCTAGCACACATCTTATAATCAACATTGAGGAGGCTAATAGGCCTCCAATTCTTATGATCTTATGATTATGATTCTTATGAATCCCCCTTTTTAAAAATGAGTGATCAAGGCGCCTCTAAGCGAGAAGGGCAGAAAACCAGCAACAAAAGAAGCGTTAAGAGTCTCAACCAGATCGACCACGAGGACATCCCAGAATGCAACAAAGAACTCCATAGGGAGGCCATCGCAGCCCGGAGACTTACCAGTGGCCATACCAAGCAAGGCAGAGTGCACTTCGGCAACAGTCAAAGAGCCCTCACAGAGATCACTAGTCCCTGTAGGGAGGCGAGCTTGAATATTAGACAACAAGTCCTCCTAAACATCAGAATCAACTGGCTCAGCAGAAAAAAGGCAGGAGTAAAGCTCCACCCAGGAGGAACAAATGGAAAATGTCAGCAACAACAGAGCCATCCAGACGTCTCATGGCTGAGATCCAACTTTCAGAAGCCCGCTTGCACTCCTGACGAAGGAAGAAACGAGTGGAGGCCTCCCCCTCCTCAGCCCACTTAACCCGGGAACGCACCCGGGCACCATCAGCAGCAACCTTGTCCAAGTCAGAAATTTTATTCAAAATACGCTCACAGACATCAAGAAGGCTGACAGAACCATTATCAATTTGTCTCTTAAGATGAGAGGCCAGGTCAGAGTATAAAGTCCTGGCCCGCATTTGGGACAGCTTCCGTCGGGAGCAAAAAGCAATAGCAATTTCCCTAATCCTCTCTTTACCCCGATCCCACCACACTAGAAGAGAGGGAAAAGAGGCTTTCCGCAATCTCTAAGAGGACCAAAAGGAACGAATAACCTCAGCAAAAGATGAGGCATGAAGGAGAGAGGTGTTAAGAACCCACCGCCCAGGACCCCGAGGAAAGGGCTCCGGAAAAGATGTCTTCAGGGAGACCGCATCAGAGCTCATAGATCGAGGATTGGTTGACTGACTTATTGATTGATTGATCGATCAATTGATCGATTCATTTCTTTCACGCATTTGGTAGTTCATCTCATCATCCTTTCCTTATTGTTTTTGTTTTTTTTTTTCATATATTCTTCTTAAGAAAAAAGAAGAGAATGGAAATACATTACTTTTTTAACAAATACTAACTTCTCCTTCAGTAGCGTGTTGCGAGGCCTGTGGCAACGATTCTGTTTGAGTGTCCTCTGCTGCCAGTGATTGCGGCTCTAATGAAGGGCCAGGGATATCTGCACTAGCTGGCAATTCCTTTGGAGCAAGAAAACAAGTCAAAATCTGAATAGCATGTTGTTGTCTTGTTATCTTTTCTCCATGATTAACCATTGTTGACTCTCACCAAAAAGAGGCCACTCATCTGAATACATTCAAGATGGGGGAGGGCATTTTGGTCTGCAGAAATGCGGTATCCATCAATTTTTAGCACGGTATTTTTGGACTTCCGGTTTGCCAGTTGTGTTAGTTCACACGTAAGTGGATATCTTCCCTTAAAATAAAACAACAACAATTTAAAGGGGGGTGGGGGCTAAGTGCTATCCATTACTACTACATTCTGTCGAAATTTGCTTACCAGCCACTGATTAACATGAACTTGAAATCACCGATTTAAACGCCAGTCAAACAATAACTGACATTTGTAATTGCTTTTTTGGTATTTCACTTTATTTCAACACAGTATTTCCCTATTTTTCTGGCAAATGCAGTTTTGGTCAACTCTCTATGCCCCCCTCATTCAACTTAACCTCTTCAAAATAGTGCAAGGAAAATTATACACCCCAGATTCCTAGACCGGCCTCTTGCCTGTTTCAGGGATGAAGTGAAAAAATAGCTAAACATGACAACAAATTCGCACCCGAAATGTGCATGCGTTTTCTCCAACCTACCTGTACCATTTTTTCCTGTTCAGTTTCTTTTTTCGTCACAAGTGCTGTGTAATGTACCTTTAGGCAACCCCAGCAAATTGCTAGAAGATGAAGAACATTAAATGTGCACAGTTTGTGAAAGTTTATCAGGGAGCACAAGAGTTGTACTTATAGTTTACTGGGATTGCTGTAACAAATGCAGAAAAATGTAATCTATTCTATAAGGCGGAACCACTCTGACTTCCTTTCTACAACCTGCTTCTCCACCCGATTGAAGGATAGAGAGAACTAGTCCCATACCGATCCTGCTGTCATTTTTTTACAAGGGATGTATTTTTGGTATGAAACAAATCTAGTTTCTTCTGATGTTTTTTGATTTATTGAATGTGTATTTGAGAAACACTTTAATGAGGTAGAATGTTTCCTGTCTTTATTCCAAATTCCAACTAAAAGCTGTTTTTAAACTATTAATATCAAAATGACAATATTTAGTTTGGTTTCCCTGTGATACGACTGATTTGAACCGCGGAACAAACGTAAACAAAACAAATGTGCAAAACTTCACGTTTGGTTCCCAGCCATAAATGCTATGTTGTTTATATTTTTGAAATGAGTCTAGTATGCAATCAGTCAGTTAACATAAAACGAACCTGAACCGATGGGAACAACAGCGTTATGCAGCTCAAAAAATGCCTTGTGACATCTTGGCATTTACTCGTCGGGTTTGTGTATTACCCTTTCGTTGTCCCTTATGACTTGGGTGGCAACACCTAGCCCGTTTTCGGCCGATCCAGTCTGTTGTAAGGTTCTTGCTATGTCTGGGGCAAACAGTCATTCCCCTCTTTTCATCTTCAGGGACATCAAATTTACCTCCTCTGTTAAGAATCAAATTGGCTTCGGAGATCTTTTAACCCGTCGCCCAAACCAAGACTGACGAGATGCGATTCAATATCTTGTGTACATGATAGCAAGGGACAAATCCTCAAGCCAACACCTTCAGCACCACAAGGCGAATCCACAGACCAGAAAGAGCACTTCAGCTCCATGGCGGAACCCAGCGTATTACAGAAGTTTCAATTGAAAATCGGCATCAAGCTACTTTTGCCGTGGCAAGTTTCACGGTTGTTTTGTTGTTTTTGCAAGTTTTATTTGTTGATGTTTTTATTTTAATTAACATTTATCAACAACAGACTGACTCCAAGACTTAATCTAGTATGAGCGAAAAACTTATTGTTATCAAGTTTAAAGTGCAAGTGCAAAAAGAAGCAAGAATTGTGTTTTGTTTATGTTCATGTTTGACAATTGTCAATTACCATGACATGTCACGCTTAATCAAATCAAGAGTTAGCTAACACCGATTTGATGTTATTCCTGCCCAAAGCATCACTCAACAAATCTTCAAGCGAAGACCTACTGCAGATAGTTAGGATAGTTTCATCGAGCTTATTCAAAAACAAAAACAAAAAAAAGAAGATGAAACAATGAAAAACCCGCTGTGGAACTTTATTAGCAAAAATACCGAGTGATCTTTGACTTCGAGCGTGGCTCATGCGGATGCATTTTAAAGGCTCAAGTTAGAGTTTGCTGATTTTGGGACAACAGATGTTGGGCTTGAAAAATATCTTAAGATTGTCGGAAAGGAACGCCGCACCTCTGAGAAAAACAGTTTCAAAATTACGTCACATTTGGCCAAGACATTTTCGCGATCGCAAGGAAATTTCAAAATTCTATAAAAAAATTACATTTTATGTTAAGTCGGGATATTTTCCTTTAACAATGTAATTTAGACGGTAAACAACACAAGAAATCGATATGAGTCCCCAGAAATGACGCGAAATACATTTTATTGAGCTTCAAATTCTGCATATATTTTGTGTGACGTCAGGGTCGTCGAGGGCCAAAACAAGGGGGGTGGTCAAACTACGAAACGCGTCAACAGGAGAATTGCTAAATACCATCGTTCATTATCATTTCGGACAGACATTAGTTTGAAGGAAATCGGCCGACCCCCATCTTTCACCTCTGCCTGGTTTTCTCAGACAATGACTCTTAATAATTAAGGCCTTACCTGGGAAAGACAAGGATCTGGATTTCCAGAGATTAAGGGATTTCTTTAATTTCTCTAATTTGGGTAACCAATTCAAATCGTCCGTAGGGATGGTTCCAAAAACCACCCCAAGGATCTTCATTTTCCTAACCCATGTGAGGCCAAAAGGCTCGTCAGAGCGAGACCTCCAGGCCCCAAGCCACATAGCTTCAGTTTTAGATTTGTTTAGTTTCGCACCCGAGCCACGCTCGTAGATAAATACGAAGTCAAATAATTTATTAAGAGAAAAGATCTTTTAGGACACCCGAGGTATCATCGGCATAAAGACGAACCTTAGTCTGATATCCACGGGCTCCAGGCAAAAGAAAACCCTTAATCTTTGGAGAGGCATGAATCAAATTAGCAAGGATTTCAGCGCATAAAACAAAGAAGGGGAGACAGTGGGTCCCCCTGTCGAACCCCTCGATTAAGAAAAATCTTATCAGTGAGCCAATCGTTAATTATTATGCACATAAAAGCTCCGTTATAAAAAGTTGATATCCAGTTACAAAAATCTGGGCCAAAACCATAGGCTTTAAGAATATCTAAGAGAAGGGAACGATTTACCCGGTCGAAAGCTTTTTCCTGATCAAGACTGACCAGGATAGCCGATTCATTAGTTTGTTCTATGTGGTAAAAAATATCACGCAAAAGGAAAACATTTGAAAAAATAGAACGGCCTGGAATAGAACATGTTTGATCAGGAAGAACAACATGCTCTAGAACTTTAGATAAACGAGTAGTGATAACTTTAGAAACAATGTTATAATCAACGTTGAGTAAAGAAATCGGACGCCAATTCTTTAGATTTTTAACATCTCCACGCTTTTTAAAAATGAGTCTAGTAATGCTGCTTTTCATTGTTTCGCATAATTCGCCATCAGTAAAACAACAATTAGCCACTTGATTCAACAGAGGACCCAAAGACTCCCAAAAACAAAGATAAAATTCAACAGACAAACCATCAGATCCCAGAGATTTTCCCAGGTTAAGGCTTTTAAGAGAATCCGTTAATTCCGACAAGGATAGAAGTCCTTCGCATGACTTGCGCTGATCAGGAGAAAGAGACGATTGAATGCTGCCTAGACAACGTTGTTTACAGGCAGCATCAATTGGCTCTTCAGAAAATAAATTTGAATAAAAACGCACGTGCGCTGCTTCAATCTCAGCACGCGTAAAAACTTCAGTTCCATCGTGATTCAAAATAGAAGACACAGAATTACGCTCATACCGCTCAAGCTCCAGCCTAAAGAAAAAACGTGTTGGCTTTTCGCCTTCAAGCCATTGGACACGCGAACGGATTTTGCAACCTTCTACTTTTTTAAAGGTAAGAGTTTTCAATTCGGATTCTAGGCATAGAATTTCTTCGGAAACAGAATTATTGCCAGGAACTAGACAACGTTTGAGGTGAATAATATGGTTAGTAATGAGCACATGGTCATGCCAAAGACTCTTACGTTTGTCTTTAGCAAACGAAATTATATCAGATTTAATAGATGTTTTAAAAAAGTCCCACCAAAGTTTAACCGAAGGAAAGCAATCAATGACAGTAGATAAATCGAGAATTCAAGCGTTAATAAAATCACGAAAGGTATTGTCTTGTAGAAGAGAATTGTTAAATTTTACATATGCCAGGCCCACGGGACCAACGATCATCAAAACAAACGGAAAGTTCAACAAAATCATGGTCCGAAAAACAACAAGGGATAATTTCACAAGACTGTACAAAGGACATCAAATTACAAAAAACAAGAAGCTTATCTAAGCGAGAACCAATAGTTAAATTAGAATTAAACCAAGTGCACTGGCGAAGGTTCGGATGGAGCTTTCGCCAAGCATCTACAAAATTAAAAGACCGTAAATCTGAAAGATACTTAGAAGGATTAAAATTTCCACCAAACTTATCAAGTTCATGATCGTAACAGTTAAAATCGCCAACCAAAATAAGAAAATCAGAGGGGAGAAAAAATTTGTGTAAATTTTCGAAGAAAATTTTCGTTTCGGTTAAACTGGTGGGTGCATAAATAGAAATATTATTAATTTTAAGAGCTAAAACTGAAAAGAAGGCTGATAATTCTCCCAGAGCTATGTTTTTTCCAAGTCAAGACATTCCCGGGTATAGAGTCAGAAATACAAATCAGAACTCCGCCCTGCTTGCCAATGGCCAGGGACCAATAACAAGTGTAGAGGACTGGGCCTGAGCCCAAAAAGGGATGAGACGAAAACTGTCGAAGCAGTCTTTGCATTAAAAATGTATGTTGATTTATACCTGATGTGGACTAACAAATTTGGCGACCCCGCCAGGACTTGTGTGGAAGGAAGAATGGAACTCTTTGCGAAGCGCTTGTGGCGACTGATTGCGTTAGGGCCCATTTACATGGAAAGAGGATGATCCTAGTGCCAGGATCATCCTAGAATCTTAATTTGGTTTACATGCAAAAACGCGGCTCCTGGGATCAACTCTTAATTTGGTTTACATGAAGTTTACATGCAAGAATCTGTGTTCAGCGCGGTTGCAAAGCAAGATGGCGGGCGAAAAGGACAAAAAGTTAGTTTTAGTAGTTCTTCCTTATTTACTCGCTTTGATAACCGCCTTTCAGCATCAATTTGCCATTATATACAACTTGATATTTCAAACACAGCAACAGCGAGCTATGATTCTCCATCTAAGTCACACTGCCACCATTTCAAGGTTTCAAATAGCGAGGAGGAAGATCAGACGTGGACCTGTTCGCAGATTATGGCGAGCACCAGGACGAACGGAGGAGTGGTGGACAAATCTATGGACAGGCAAGCTACCAGACCACGAATGGAAAACAAACTTACGAATGACACGTGCCGTCTTCATGTCTGTGGCTGACGAACTGCGTTACTTTTTGGAGCCCCGTGAAGACTGTCCGAGACGTGGTGATGTGCTAAGTGTTGAGAAGCAGCTAGCAATGACACTTTATTACTTGAAAG
>BLFK01000673.1:9200-28254 GCA_014634185.1 Astreopora myriophthalma | reverse complement strand
CTCTCCGCTACCCGCGAGATATGGTGGTCGGATTAGTGTCCCGTCCCGAGCCTTCCTTCTTCTCCCCCCCCTCAGGTAGCCCATTGAGCGAAACACTGCACCAAGCCGAGCCAGCTTTGGAAAACACTCACTGAAAAGTCCACCGTTTTCCTAAGACAAATCATAAGAACAGGGGAAAAAAAAAAGAAATAAGATACAAATGGCACCGGAGCCAGCCGCTGATCATTCCAACAAGAAAATACCGCGGCTCAAATGACAACGCTAAGACGAGGCTCGACAAAACTCTTTTTACAACCCCATCCCTTTTAGATTTGACTGCAGTTTTCAGCCTGTGACGGCCATTTCGCGATTTTATGTCATGGCACGATAGCATTTTCACGTGCATGCTTCCCTAACACCTCCCCATTATAAAAACGCCAAAGTTGGCACCTTGCCTTTGTCTACGACCATACCACAGGGAAAACACCTGTTCTCGTCCGATCACCGAAGTGAAGCCTTGTCGGGCGGGGTTAGTACTTGGATTGGTGGCTGCCTGGGAATACCCCGTGTTGTAGGCTTTGATGCTACCCGGGCGATGAATTAGTGACGCAGGACGTCACGACCGCCACTGCGCCTACTCTCCGCCACGGGCTTTTGCTCTTTTAGTTAAGATGTAAGGCGGAGAGCTTTAACCGCAGCCATATGTGTCCGATCCGATGGGGAGGTTCCCTCCGGCCCTGTGCGGGGTTAATCCATCACGCTATCGAACCGAGTAAGTCGAGCGGTGGAAGTGGGATACGATCCAACTTCCGCGCTCCAAGGTCACTTAACTTAAGAGACCAAGGAAGGCCCCGCTCACTCCCATGCTGCGCAACGTACGAGCCGATTGAGTGGCCATCGCGCCCCTCCAATAAAGTGCTACGGACGAGAAAGAAATCTCCCCCGTACCGTAGCGATCCCTCACCCACTCCCGAATGGACGGGGTATCATAATATACGCATTTGCTGTCGTGGACCCGCGCAAGGTCCGCGTTGTCGGCGACGATCGTGACGTCTAAGACAGTCACAGCCGATCCCCTGGCAACGACCAGATCAGGCCTACGTATTCCCGCCGGGGTGGGAATAGCAGGCTCTCGGGTGATGGTGTACCCCTTCTGGGTTAGAGTTTGGTCGACAAGATCCAAGATCTTATCGTGCCTGGTAACGCGAGATGCGTGAGTCCTGGGACACACCTGGAGGATGTGCCCCATCTGGTCGCATCTGGTCGAGGCCTGGGGACGGCCCCGAGATCTCCTGAGTGCGGTGCCAATAAGGTTCCCCCTGACCTTAATGGCAGCAATATACGCACCCGCGGTATTCGGATTACCGCTACCTCTCCCCGCGTTTACCCAACGCTGGCATTCTGGAACCAGTGACGCGTTTGCAAGGCCACGGCCATCCACAGACTTGTGGAGCAGAGTCACCGCCAGAGTCACCGCCAGAGTCACCTTCAGGTCACGAGACGATGTTATCTCGTGCCCATCCAGCGACGTCCGGCGGGTCATCCTGGCCAGGCCCGCGCTTGCTGATGCTTCCTTGAGCATTGCAGCAATCACCGGATCCGGGGACTCGTCCAAACGGCTAAGGCGGTTAGCCCTCGAGAGTGGAACAACGTGCTCAAGAAGAGGAATACCCAAGCCCCCTTCAACCACTGGGGCGTGGAAGTAGGGGACAGGGGTGTCCGCCGGCAGTTTCAACCAGGATCGAACTGCAGATCTAACCATCCGATCCAGTCATTTAAGGTACTTGGTGGAGCTGTGCGTGAGTGTCAACTGATGTTGAACCTTAGGCAACAGATGATAAGTGGCAATATAGAGCCTCTGTTGGGGTTTGAGAGGGGCCGACGAAGAACTCGCCAAACCTTCCCTCAAGATCCGCTCAACGTTCGCCCTGGTACGCTGGGGCGATAAATCGACCCCGAGGTACCGGTAGGCTTGGCTCACGGAGACTGCCGGGACAGTCTCGCCGGCTATCCGGAGATAAGGAAGTGGGTTGACCACCCACTTCTTTGCCTTGCCATCGATATCAAGGCGCATAGACGCAGACTTCCCCTGCGGACCCGAGCTGATGCTCAGGCCACACAAGGTGAGTTGGGATTCCAGCTCAGAAGCCAATGTCTGCAACCCCAAAGGGGTTGTTGCGATCAACGCGATGTCGTCCGCAAATGCACCTTGGTTGACCCTCATGCCTCCAACCTCGCACCCCAGACCCTCATCCAAGCCAGACACATATCAATCACGGCGTTGAATAAGTGAACGCTCAAAGGGTCTCCCTGCCTGACCCCCCTGCCCAACCTGATGGGGCCACTCAGCTCGGCGCCGATTCTCAGGGTAGTCACCGCGTCACTATAAAGCTCGCGGATATACCCTAAGAAAGGCGGCGGAACTCCGAGTCGAGCGGCGGCCACCATGATGGACTGGGGGAGACAGTCGAACGCCTTCTTCACGTCCACAAAGGCCACGTTAAGTGGCCTTAGGCTATCTTGGTGGTGTTTGATAACCGCTTGGATAAACCAAACCGAATCAGCCACACCATCGCCAGCCCGGAATGCTTTCTGGCGGGTATTGAACGGAAGCAAAGCCTCCATTCGCTGCGCGATGATCCGATGGAAGCACCGCACCACGATGTCAGACATCGTGATAGGATGGTACTTCGACGGATCACCTGCTCCCGGACACTTGGGGAGCAGCACAGTCTCACCGCGATGTAACTGAGTCGGCAGGTAACCAGCCAACAGCCAGAGATTGAAATGTCCAGCCAGCTCTTCAGCTGGTATGGCCTTCACGTCCGGCAGGGTTCTGCCGTCCGGTCCTGGAGCACCATCCCTCATCTTCTTCAGGGCTCCCACTACGACCTCAGATGTAATAGGACGCAGCAACTCCCAACAGACCTCTCCCACGGGGAGAAAAGTCCGGGAGTCGGGCGTTGAGGGAGTCCCAAAAAGATCACGCCAAAATGGCTCCTGAGTCGACACTGGTAGGGAGGCAGGAGGGTCGCGCCATGAGTCGGACAGCACGTCCCGAGCATAGCGTGTACGATCCCTGTTGTAGCAGTGCTGCACTCGAGCGTACTGAGCCCTCCTCTTTGCTCGCGGCCCTTCGGGAACCTTGGGGGGTTCCCGGGCTCCACGGCTCCGCCTCGGTCGAGATGGAAGCCAGGCCTCGTAGTTCGAATCTACTGCCTCCCTGACCCGGTCAGATGGTTGACCGGGCACAATGTCCCCAAGCCTTAGCTCGCCCAGGTTGATCTTTGAGTCTTCCACCGCCTTGATGAGGTGGGCCGCCCAGTCTTGGGTCCACTCTTCCGAGCTCGCCGACTGGGCTTCCGGCCCCATCGGAGTCCCCTCTGATGGCAACGATGGTGCACCATCACGCGTTCCAATGCTGGTACTAGCGAGGGATGTTACAAGGTCCCTGTATTCAGTCTTCCTTCGGAGCCCACGAATGGATTCGTAGGTCCGATTGGGTATCTGTGCCGCCAGTTCTTTCACATTCACAGACCCGGAAGCTGTCTGCATGGCGATTTCTCGCCTAGCTACATAGACCATTTCCTCATGTTCCCAGCGAGCTTTCTTCCTCTTCTCCGGCACGTTGGAGAGATGATACTCTTCCGGATGAGCGCTACGCTGGTGTTGCGAGAGCCCCCGCTGTGTGGGGAACTGCCGGGAGCAGCCCGAACACAGACAAGGGAAACTCACCCGGCTCGACCCCTCTCCATCGAGCCGATTGCTTCCTTCGGGGGCCGCGGTGGCAGCCCCCTCAAAATTCCTCCGTGTACAGGAAACAAACAAATAAGACCCGAAGGGGTTGTTAGCCCCAACGGGCCTGGGTGAGTTTTAGCTTCCCTGGTGTGGCCTCATCGTACTCTCCTCCGGCAGACAGCAAAGACGGGGTCAATGCGCTGCTATGAGACATTCCCTCCATGCACCGCCACCCCGGCGGATGAGCCGGGGTAGGCTGATTGCACCTTCCTTCCAGCCGACCGTGCAGCCCTTTTTGCCTTCCATTTTGATCTTCCTGACGCATGCCGTGCACTTTTATTTCCCCGTCGATGTTGTCTAGGACTACACAGAATTCTCCTCCCTGTCTGGTAAGTTCAACTGCTTGATCTAAGAAATGGCGTCCTGTCTCATCTAGGATATCATATTTCTTTGAAGGATCCAAGCACAAACCAAGTTTTTGGAACCTATGCATTGCCTTAAAAGTAATAATGAAAGAACATTAATAGTCACTTTCATTTTGATATCAATTTATTAGTATAAAAATTACAGGTAAGAACAAATTCTTCTAACATTTTTATCACTTCTTAACAGTTCAAATTGTTTAAGATCATGTATATTCTTTCATCCAAGCCCCTTACCATTATTAACTCTATTCCACTTGGCAATGTATAATAGTATTGGCTATATGTTGCCATGAAGATGTGATAATAGGTAGTATAGAAAAACAACTTGCAAATTAATTATAATTGATTAAGCATTCAGGAAATTAGAATACAATTGGATATATTATATAATTTTACATATAACTTACCATTTTGCTGGCACCTCCCTCAGTAAGAAGAACAGTATTCAATCGCTGCAGCCTGGATAGTTGTGGTACTCTCAAAAACATGGGAATGGCATACATGACACATATTGGGGGTACTTTCTTTTCTTCTGTGGGGACTAAATTTCCATTTACTAGTGTAACCAGAAAGTGCATTGTAGTAGGACAGTTCTTTTCAATTTCTACATATATTTCTTTCCAGTTAAGTTTGCTCAAGCCATCATAGGCATGCTTTCTTAAAACAGAATTTTCAGATCTGCGACACATTGTTTTTAGCTCTTCATCCACAGCCTTAAAAACATTTGTCTTTAACTCCTGGTAGACCTGAGGAATTTTGGAAACTTCCTTTGCAATTATCTGTGGATTCCCTGTCTGTGTTGCCTGTAATAACTCATCTGTTACTGTAGCACTTGGTTGGACATCATCCTACAAAAAAGTACAGTTCTTTTAAGGTTACAGTATACCTTCAGATCGATAATTTTCTTCTAATCTGGATTTTTGGGTCAAAATATTGGTCGAAGTGTAATCTTTAATTTCAAAAAAAATTTTTGAAAAAGACTAACTATTGGTGGAGAAATCGCAGTTTCACATTTTCGCCGGAAGTAAAAGTTTACCCCTTGATTGACAGTGATGACGATGATGTTGTGCAATCAACCGACTTTCGCGGGATTATACAGATCGATGTGAAGAACTGGCTACTCAGTTACTCAGTTGATCAGCCACCAAGCATCTTCCTTGGTTTAATGCTTTTAGGTATGAATAAACCTAAACATTTAATAAGCGAAAAACGAAATTCGCTTTGACATGTAACGTTCAAAAGGTGATTCCAGCCCTCGCATTTAGAAGTCGTGAAAAATTTGACAATTCATTTTTTGCAAACTCTTTTGGTTTAGTCTGATAGCCAGTCCTATAAGCTTTAATTTTATTTAGGCATTTAGATATCTACAGTTTAAACCGGACGCGCTACATCACTTGTGCTTGTTGTCTGTTATTTTATGAATAAAACCCGAATCAAATAACAAACAAACAAAACAAACAAGGGAAAAAGCAGCACATGGTCAAATGAACATTTTTAGAGTTGAATGAGCAGAAAGAGCAGTTCTCTCAACCATGATTCACTCTGGGACATCAAATTTAATTTATTGAATTTTAAAAATCCCCTTTTACAACACATGTAAGTACAAGACAAAGCAAGGCCTTTTTAACCTTCCTGAAATAATTACTCTAGCAACCTTGAATTACTTTTCAATAACACTGAATGCGTTAGTGTAGTTAAAATCACAACTTTTCCATTTATATAGCAGAAGAATTTAGAACCCTGAGGATAAGAACAGATCATCTGCACTCAAGCGTCGAATTAAAAGTACAGCTATAGGCTTAATGAACTTTAAAGCTTATCACGAGTAAGAGTATTGCAAAGAAACGAGTTAATTAGTTTCTGGGTGGTCTGGATCTTTTAGTTTAGTGTTCAAGCTTATATTAAATGCACTCTAAACGTATAAAAGAAAGCTTCATAAGTTGAGGCCTCATGCTTTGGTTCATAGAGCTACGTTAAGTTGTTCTGGCTTCTAAGGTTATATTATTTTCAAAATATAAGCTTAAGTTTAAGTAGTGGAAAACATAATTTGAAGATACTTAAGCTAACTAGAAGATTACTAGTATAAAAGTTTAGACTTATACTCACGACATTCTGCAGTGAATTAATAGCTGAAAAGCTTAGCCCTCTCTTTGTCGATGTTGTGGCGGCTGTCGAAGTGGAAATCCTAAGACTTTTGATTGTCTTCGGAGCAGAGGGCGATATCTCAATACATCTTTTAAATCTTTCGCCCATTTTACTTTCAAATGAAGCTTGACTTTTGTCGATCTGGTCCTGGAGAAGCTTGGTGTTGCTTAGTCTCCTTGAGCATGGCCTACAGACCAAGTGTGGAAAATCTCCTCGAGGCAATGACTTTCCGTGCAACGTTTCGGCCACGGCGAGAAGACCGCAGTTCCTTTCACTGAACAGGTTATTACTGTGATCCCTGTCACATACAGTTGCACAAACCCTACATAAACTTGAGTCAGCAGAGTAAAAAAACTTTTTTGGTGTTTGGTTTTGAAACATGACTTAAGCGCAAAACTACTAAGTCAAGCGACATACCGCTCTCTCCCTGCCTTAGTAGATTTGTCACTGTGACAATCAAAAACCCTGTTACCCCGCCCCTCCAGATTCTGGGTGGTCACGTGACCAGCCGCAACCAGGGTCTTTCTTCCAACAACCAAGGGAGGCAGAGAAGAGAGACCCTGGGTACGAGGTTGCGGCTGAAAGAGCTCAAAGAATCTTCGAATGCGAGTGCGTGGGAATGTTGAAAATCTTGTCTGTGACATCAAATTGACGCTTATGACATCAAATTGTTCGCACAAACAAATAAATGACGAGTTACAAAAGAGACAATCCACTGACAACAAATTCATCACCTTGCACGCACAAACGGCACATTCCCAAGGCGAAAGACGTCCAAATAGATGCAAACGACGGAAAACGAAGCAAATCACAAACTCAAGAAAACAGCAACGGACAAAAATACTTCCAAACATAACGAGCCGGCCGTGTTTGAACGGCTACCGGCCTATGAAATAGGCACGGTAGCTACAAATTGTTCGATGAAAGTACAAGTGACTCATTCAAAAACTAGCCCAGAAATCGACTTACCCTTCCAAGGGAAGTGTTTGTTTGTGGCCTATTTTTCTCGCTGCCAACGTGCTGGTTTTGGTCATCCATCGATCTCTCTCATTGTTGCTTTTTATTCATTCACACACGGCCGTTCGCAGGAAGATTCAACCACTTTCTGCCAGAAAACAACAACCAAAGTGAGTTGTACGTATGTACAGCAGTGCTCAAATTCCATCCACATAAATCCTTGACTAGCAAAGCCGTTCAAACCTACCTTTCACACTCTGAACTGCTGCACCGCTTGATCCATCGCTCATCTCAACTGCAAGAACCAACACACAAAAACAAACCAGTGTCTTGCTCTCTCTCAGGCACAGGCTCACCACACTGCCGCGCGCTCGCTCGCTCGCTCGCTCGTGTCGCGGGGTCACGCAGCTTGCCCAACCAACCAACCAAGGAACGAACTAGCAACTTGCGAGACCAGTTGCGACCACGACCAAGACGCCCACCAGAAATTATACGCTCGAGTTACCCACATTTGGCGTAATCGCAAGGGTCAACCCAATCGAAGTGCAATGAGAGGGCCTCACCTTGAGAGGACTGCCTCCTTGATCACAGTACCTCCCGCGTCAGGTAAGTTTTTATGTTTAAGGTGAATGACAGCCCCCCAGTAGGGAGAGTGCAATGGCTGCCAGACAGGCAAGACTATTCCGTTAACAACAACGATTCACCTTAAACGGGGGAGCACCAGCACACCAACATCGCCGGGGAATCGAACCCCGCCCCTACAAACATAGAACATATACAAACTAGCACCATCAAACAAAAACAACAACCCAACTGAAGAACAACAGGACAAACAAGACAGATGATCGTTCCAACGGTGAATGGCTGAGAGTAAAACGTCACCAGTCAACAGACTCATCCAACAAAAGGTTGGTTCGCTTAAAAAGTAATAATAATTTTATTATTTCTATAGCGCGAAATTCATTAATATATGATTTAACGCGCTTTACAAATTGGTAAAATGAAGGCTAACTAATGATACTGTTATTTACAATTAATATAAAACTTGTATAACTAACAATAAAAAGTGAACAAAAATTAATTATATAAGTATGTAATAATAATAGTCAAACAAATAAGGAAATAGGTAAAAAGGCTAAATCTAAAATGTCTAAAAATATGCTTTCCTAAAAAGATGTGTCTTTAATTGTTTCTCGAAGGAAGTAATGTTATCAATAGCCCTAAGACTGGGCGGTAATGCATTCCATAAGACTGGAGCAGCAACAGCGAAGGCTCTGTCTCCAGTCATCTTGGCCGATTTGATTTCGGGCCTTGTTAGAGTGTTGTTGCCAACAGACCTAAGATTATACCTAGATTGTTTAAAATATAAAAGACTAGTAATATACGTAGGTGCAGTACCATGCACAGCCTTAAAAGTAAATAAAATAACTTTAAAAATTATTCTAAATTTTACGGGCAGCCAATGGAGGTCTATCATGACCGGAGTGATGTGTGAGTAGCGTGGCTTGTTTGTGAGAAGTCTCGCGGCTGCGTTTTGTACGCGCTGTAGTTCATTCGTGTGGATAGCTGGTATACCATATAGAACTGAGTTGCAGTAATCAAGGCGGCTGATGACTAATGCTTGGACTAACGTCTTAGCAGCTTCAAATGATAAAAATTTACGTATACGTCTTGTATTGTAGATATAGTAAAACGCTGACTGACATGTCTTGTTAATATGTGTTTGAAATTGAAACTTAGAGTCAAACCAGACACCGAGATTTCTAGATTCGCTTACAGACGACACGACAGTTCCGGCAACTAAGAGACTATCGGTTCGTACTTTGGAGAGCTGTTGGTGAGTCCCGATTAGCATGAACTCCGTCTTTTCTTCATTAAGCTTAAGCTTATCAACAACCATCCACGCTCTCACAGCCCTGATGCACTGCTCCATGGCAAACCTGGCCTCCGTCTCACCGACCGCACTGTCTGGTTTGAACGAGAGGTATAATTGGGTGTCGTCAGCGTATGCATGGGCGTGAGGCAGATGAGACTTTATCACTTCAAAGAGCTTACTAGCATAAACAGAAAAAAGAAGAGGACCGAGACACGATCCCTGTGGCACACCAAAAGACAGCTGACATCTTTCTGACAGTTTCCTGTCGACAATGACGCGTTGGGTCCGACCACACAGATAAGACTGGAACCATTTGAGAGCATCGCCGGTAACGCCAAATGAGGTCTCTAGACGGCGAAGAAGGATAGTATGGTCCACCGTGTCAAATGCTGCACTTAAGTCCAGGAGAACTAGCAAAGACACATGTTGGCTATTCATATTTAATAGAATGTCGTTAGCAATTTTCAACAGTGCCGTCTCTGTGCTATGTGCACTTCTGTACGCCGATTGTAATTCCGGAAAGAGTCCATTTTCTGTTACGTGGGCATAAATCTGGTTGAAAACCGCTCTCAGTAATCTTCGAAACAAATTGCAGATTGCTCACAGGTCTTAGGTTTTTGTGACCAGAGTCCTTCGCACCTTTTTTCAGTAAAGGGCTCACAACAGCTTCCTTCCATTCATCCGGGAAGTTCCCCGTAGACAGGGATGCGTTCACCATTCTAGTTATTACCGGCAGCAGCACGTCAAGAGAGTCATAGATCAGACAAGTGGGCATCGGATCCAGGACACAAGACTTCTTCGCAGACTTGTTAATCAAGTCACTAACATTACGCTCACTCAGGTTGTTGAAAGAGTTTAGCGATCTGTTCGTAACACCGTCTGGAGGTACAAGTGCCTGATCTTGTGGATGAAGATGGATAGTCTATGTCCGTGCGAATGCGCTCTATTTTGCGTACGAAATACCTCCCGATATCATTTGCCAGCACGGTCTTGTTTATGTGCTCAGGAAAGCGCAACTGTTTGCGCCCACCAAGCAGCTTGTTTGCGGCATTAAACAGCTTTTTCTGGTTGGAGCTATTCTCTTCAACGAAGTGAGTATAGAATTCTTGTCTAGCTTTGTTCATTAGGTTCGTGGCATGGTTCCGTCTCTTTTTGTAATCTGCAAAGTCTGATGGAAGTCTCGTTCTCCTCCATTTGCGTTCAGCTTTCCTGCGGGCGCGCTTAGCTTGATCAATATCTTCATTGTACCATGGAACTACTGGTCGAGTCACCCGAGTCCGAGTCCTTTGCGGCGCATGCCGATCGAGGAGTTCGGAGAGGGTGGTGTTGTACTCATTGGCACAGTCAAAGTACTAGACCATCGACAAAGACAAACAAAGGGCTATATGCCAAAAAACAGAGGAACGGAAACAAAGCCGAAAGGAGATACAAAACAATACATCGGTAAGACAAAAGAGACAAGCCCTAAGGGAACAACAGGCAACAAGAGTGAATAAACAGGCAAAACAGGTTGAAAACAAAACTGAGAACGAGGAAACACACGCAAAGGTAAACCAGAATTCTGAATACGGGATGACATCACAGGCGATGGACGAAAGGACTGAGTAACATTCACAGCGGGCTGAACAGGGGACGAAGATGAAACAACAACAAGCCCAGAAGTGGATTCACCCACAGTCCGAACAGGAACAGATGTCACAGGAACTGGGGTAGATGCACCAACAGACTTCACACAAACAGGCACGGACGTACAAGCAGATTCCATAACAGGTACAGATGAACTAGCAGACTTCACAAGGGCGGCCATATAAACAGACATCTCGGGCGAAAGGACAGGCGTACTAACAGACTTCTTCACATGGGCAGCGGACTTCTTTCGGGCAGACTTCTTCACAGACGCATGCGCACTAAGGACGTCACGGGTACAGGCGTACAAGCAGCCACAGACCTCACAAGAGCAGGCGAACAGGCGGACTTCAGAGAAATAGACGCAGACGAAGAACAAGACATCTCAAAAACTCCAAAACAGAACAATAATCCAACAAGAACGCTGGAGGCAAAAACTTCCAAAAAATCCTCCGACAACTCCCCGACTCAAACACTAGAAAGCCAAAAAGTAAAAATATAGCAAACTAGTTTTGCCCGCGTCAGGTAAGTTTTTTTTTGTTTGTTTGTTTCGAGGCGGGTGGACACAGCAGAGTGCAATGCTGAGGCACCCCATTTAACACGCACGACATTTAATTAACAGGCCTCAGGAAGGGTGCTACGTGCACGTCAAAATCACCAGGGCAGTGAACCCTGCCTCCCTTACGAATAACATCACAGGACAGCACCACAATACAACAAAGGATGGATGATGAAGAAGAAACGGATCATGGACGAAGAAGAAACGGATGATGGACGACGAAGGAAGGGCAAGGGCAAGGACAAGGAGAACGAAAAGGAGCACAACATTGAAAAACAAACAGAACGAAAAACGGTACAGGCAACGAACAACAGACTCGACGACAGGAAAACAGACGAAAAACCGAACAAAATTGACGAAGGTGGAAAAATTTACACAAGAACGAGAAGATAGTCATTGACTAAAGAAGCGACGACGTTACAGGCACCCCACTGACGGACAAAGAAACGACGGCGACGAGGAGAACGAAAATGTTTGAAAAAGATCAGTGAGTGAAAACGGATACAAGCACGAACGTTTGCTAGAACATTGACGGCACTGGGACGAACATTGTGGAAACGATAATCATTACAGGCCAGCCACAGAAAAAATTTGCACACATTTAGGATATAACCGAACACTTTTGGGACACAGGAAAACTCATCGGGATTGAAACCAAAACGAACATGACGAACAACTAAGGAAGGAGCAACCCAAGACCAACGAAACATGAGAGACTGAAGCCAAGAAAGAACAGACTGAGAAAGAGGACATTCAAAAAAAGAGATGATCAATAGTTCCAGGAGCAGAATTACAGAAACACGATGACTGGAGAGAATACCCAAAAGAAGCAAGACGATCAGCAGTATAAAGGACCCCATGTTCAATTTTCCAGGCTAGATCAATAACGGGACAGTCAACATCAAACAAAAACAACTGATGCCAAGTACACGACCAATACAATGAACCAAAAATGGGAGCAAACTTAAGGACACAGTGAGGAGTGGATAAATGTTCAGGCAACAAAAAGGTGTAAACCGACTTCGTGGAGATAGCAGAAACCGGAGATATAGACAGACCAGAAGAACAACCAATAGCGAAGGAACCATGACAAACCGAAAACCCCCCATCCACAGCATGCCAAGCAGAGAGAAAAGACCGATAGAAAGGAGGTAAGGAGCTAAAGTCAAAGTCGGCAGGTTGAGAAAGAACATCCAAAGGAGACGCACTAAGAGAATCCCAAAAGAAGAAGTACAAGAAGTGAATCAACGAAGCAGGGCAAGTAACAAGGCGCCTGGCCCATTGCACATGGAGTGCCCAAACTTTAAACTTAATTGATACCACAGAGAAACTGCCAAAAAGAAAAGGTTGACAAACAATAACTCTAGCAACTAAATCTCTTTTACCTTTCCAAAAAATGTAAAAATTAACGTATTTAATTCACGAAGAGCCCAGTCTGGCATGTGGACCAGGGATGCCACATACCAGATCCGGAAAAGAGCCAAGGCATTGATAATAAGAGCTTTACCACGGAATGACAGATGACGTTGGCGCCACAAATTAAGGGTGTTTTCCACCGCTGTAATCCGTGGATGCCAATTAGCTTCTTCAACATTACCAGTACCAATAAACACGCCCAAAATTTTAATCATACCAGACGTCCATTCAAGGGTGATTGGAGAGTCAAGACGACCACTCCAACCCCCAAGCCATAAACCCTTACATTTAGATAAATTTAGTTTACTCCCGGATCCAAGTTCAAACACTGAGTACGTATCAAACACAGCCTTAATAGAGTCATTAGTAGTAACGATGAGGGATGTATCATCAGCGTACTGAGACACAACAGGTAACGGAGAGACAGAGCCAGGAAGTGATAAACCAACAATACGGGAATTAGCACGAATGTTACAAGCGAGAACTTCAGCATATAACATGTATAACAAGGGAGAAAGGGGGCAACCTTGTCTGACACCGCAAGATAAACAAAAGAAAGAAGACTGGTAACCATTGCATTTGACGGCACTTTGTACCCCAGAATAAAACAAATCAACCCAACCAATAAAAGAAGACGCAAAACCCATACGGACCAAGGTGGATCAGAGAAAACCCCAATCCACCCGGTCAAAAGCCTTTTCTTGATCTGGAGATAGGATAGCGACAGGTGTGCCAGACAAGGAAGCATAGGAAACCACATCACGAAGAAAAGCCACAGAATCACCAATATATGGACCAGGAACACCACATGTTTGATTAGGATTGACACTAAATGAATGACTTTAAGTAATCTTCCAGCTATAGCACGCGCAATTTTATAATCAACATTAAGTAGAGATATCGGACGCCAGTTTCGGGGATCTAGACGATCCCCTTTTTTAAAAGACAAAGCAAGTAGACCACGACGTTGTCTGCGAGACAAAGAACCGGACAAGAAACAATAATTTAACACCTCAACAAGATCTTCCCCCAACATGGATATCACTTTGTTTATCACTAATAATAGCATTTCCATCATTTTCCATTACACTACAACAACTAGAATCATTAACTTTTTTCTCACATTGTTTACATGAATCACCAGCCGAAAAAGGGGCTGGCTATCAGCGCCAGTACTGGTCAGTGGCATGTTAGTTGTACGCATGCACTGCATCTGGACTTGTGGGGTTTGTGTGGGTGTGTGTTTTTGTGCGTGTGGGTGTGTGTTTTTGTGCTCCGGATCCAGCGTCCGCTTTTGCTTGGTGATTAAAACCTCAGTTGTGTAACGGAGCGTGTGACCGGTTTACCTCTTCTTCATTTACTGGTGTGGTGGCAGCGTCCTCGAACCTACGCCAAAAAAAAAAAAATCGGCGCCCAAGACTACTTATACATGTAAAAATTAACGTATTTAATTCACGAAGAGCCCAGTCTGGCATGTGGACCAGGGATGCCACATACCAGATCCGGAAAAGAGCCAAGGCATTGATAGTAAGAGCTTTACCACGAAATGACAGATGACGTTGGCGCCACAAATTAAGGGTGTTTTCCACCGCTGTAATCCATGGATGCCAATTAGCTTCTTCAACATTACCAGTACCAATAAACACGCCCAAAATTTTAATCATACCAGACGTCCATTCAAGGGTGATTGGAGGGTCAAGACGACCACTCCAACCCCCAAGCCATAAACCCTTACATTTAGATAAATTTAGTTTACTTCTGGATCCAAGTTCAAACACTGAGTACGTATCAAACACAGCCTTAATAGAGTCATTAGTAGTAACGATGAGGGATGTATCATCGGCGTACTGAGACACAACAGGTAACGGAGAGACAGAGCCAGGAAGTGATAAACCAACAATACGGGAATTAGCATGAATGTTACAAGCGAGAACTTCAGCATATAACATGTATAACAAGGAAGAAAGGGGGCAACCTTGTCTGACACCGCAAGATAAACAAAAGAAAGAAGACCATCACAACCAGGGGCCTTTCGGAGGGCCATACCAGACAAGGCGGCATGACACTCTGAAAGGGATAATAGACCATCACATAAACCAGGTTGTTCACAAGATACAAAATTCTCCAAGTTGTTCAACAAAAAGGACTGAGCCGATGGGATGGTATTCTCGGAATAGAAGAGACGAATAAAAGGAAGACCAGACATGAGAGATACCATCCACGTCAGAATGAATGATACCATCCTCATCCTTCAAAGCTGAGATCCATCGGTCAGCTTTATTTTTCTTCTCAAGACGAAAGAAATACATAGAGGAGGTTTGACCCTCCTCAGCCCACTGGACTCTTGAAGGCACGCGAGCACCATTTGCGGCCTCAAGGTCCAGTTTACCAAGATTAGCTAAAGCAGTTTTATAAGCATCAGCACATGAAGTAGTACCATTGTCAATTTTTCTTTTAAGGTGTTCTACTAAAGTACATAATAAATTATGTTTCTCTCTCTGGGCAGCAACACGTTTTTTACAATAGACAACAGTTAAACCCTTTACTTTAGATTTCCCCAACTCCCACCAATCCACAACAGAAACAAAACTAGATTTATGAAATTTCCACGACCGCCAAAAAGAAGAGATTAAATCAAAATAGTCATCGTTTTCCAAAATAGAGATGTTTAATTTCCAAATACCTGGCCCAGGAGGAATCAAGGACGGAAAAGAACCAGACAGAAGAACAGCACAGTGATCAGAGAAAGGAAAAGGCAGAATATCGCAGGCAGACATAGAAGGAACCCAAGCAACAGGACAGCCGATTAAATTGATACGGGAAGATAAAGAGCCATTCCTTGAGGACCAGGTAAATTGTTTGCAGGTTGGATGCAGATAACGCCAGGTGTCAGTAGTACAACAGGAATAAAAAAGGTGAGCTAAGGCGCGCGAACTCTCACGAGAGTAGTCCGACGCGTCTGAACCAAGTCTGTCCATGGATCTGTCTAGAACAGTGTTGAAATCCCCACAAATAAAAGTAGGAAAGGACAAATCGATAGTCTCAGCAAGTTCAACAAAAAAATCATTACGGGCAGGGTTCCGTTAGGTGCATACAAACAAGAGATATTAAAAGTAATATCTCTAAACGAAAAAGAACAAAGTAAAAACCTGCCTTCTAAATCAATATGGGAATTAAGCAAATTATAAATAGGCCGGTAGAGAATGACACAACCACAGGACCTGAGGAAGCCGCAGGAGGACACCACACAGTATCCTGTGGAAGAAAACCAAGAACGGACCTCCTGTCCTGAAACACAATGTGTTTCTTGCAGACAAATGAAATCTGTAGATAACGGGAGGGATCTCAACCACTGGACTAGACCAGAACGTTTATCTGCATCACGTAAACCGCTCACATTCAATGATAAGATTGAGAGAGACATGACAAAAAGAAAGAAACACCTAGCGTGGAACATGGAGGGAAGCCTTCTCAGCTTGAATAGCGGCTACAGGAATATGCGAAGTTCGATCACGACTTCGCCGTATACCAGTGTTAGCAACTGCGGAAGTGGACCGAGCCCTTTTACGCGGGCCCGGACAGCTGGATGGACTAGAAGAAGCAACATCCCTGGTGGCTGGACTAGCGGACCGACCAGGACCACTACCAACTTTTTCAACTAAGTGTGTGTCGGACACCTTAGAAGAATGGGCCATTGGTACCATATGAGAAACTGTAGTTTCTGAAGACTTCCCAGAATCATCATTCACATCTAAATCCATAACGTCATTAATTAAACTCGAGTCCCAACTACTTAATTGTACAGAGGATGAACCTTTAGCCGATGATACGGGAGTTTCAACAACTTGCACCCAAGAACGCTGCCCAGAGAGAGATGAAAAGGATTCAATCTGGGTATCTGAATTAATAACTTCATTACTTGATACAATATCTTCACTATGTGGTTCAACATGGATATCACTTTGTTCATCACTAATAATAGCATTTCCATCATTTTCCATTACACTACAACAACTAGAATCATTAACTTCTTTCTCACATTGTTTACATGAATCACCAGCCGAAAAAGGGGCTGGCTATCAGCGCCAGTACTGGTCAGTGGCATGTTAGTTGTACGCATGCACTGCATCTGGACTTGTGGGGTTTTTGTGTGGGTGTGTGTTTTTGTGCTCCGGATCCAGCGTCTGCTTTTGCTTGGTGATTAAAACCTCAGTTGTGTAACGGAGCGTGTGACCGGTTTACCTCTTCTTCATTTACTGGCGTGGTGGCAGCGTCCTCGAACCTACGCCAAAAAAAAAAATCGGCGCCCAAGGCTACTTATACAAGGCAAAGCCACCCATTCCAACTCAGGTACGTCGATACTTCGAACATTTTCGTCGTTGAAGCACGCTTCCCTCGGAAACCCAATACACAACAACAGTGATGAGCACCACTCCTCGGGCTCTGAAGCAATGGAGTCTCTCTAAGAACGAGACTATTAATACCTTCGAAAATTGGAGGCAGAATCTTGTGTACACTCTGTCGCTCGACAGCAATTTCGTGCCGTTTCTCGCCGATGGCTCCACCTGGGGAAAGAAGAATAAGACCCAGCCCCTACGCGGTTTCACCGATGACGGAGACAGCGTCCCGCTCGCCAAACGCCGAACGGCCCGACAGAAGGTCAATTTGTTGGAACTCATGCTCGGCCAAATAGCCAATTATTGTCCGGTAATATCCAGGAACACGTTAGTAAAGAATTCAACCTCGTTTCAGTCTGTGTGGAACATGATACGCGAACACTTCGGCTTCCAGATTACGGGAGCTCACTTTCTGGATTTTGCAAACTTGCATTTAGAAGCCGACGAGTTGCATTTAGAAGCCGACGAGCGCCCCGAGGATCTCTTCCAAAGACTAATGGCCTTTGTTGAAGATTCTTTACTCCTCGCCAATAGCCTGTCCCACCATGGTGAGGTGACCGCTGAAGATGAAGAACTCACCCCTACCTTGGAGAATTTCATTGTCCTTACCTGGTTCAAACTAATCCATCCTGAATTACCTAAGCTGGTAAAACAAAGGTACGGGACTGAATTAAGATCGTGAACTCTAGCCTCAATAAAACCTGAAATTTCTCAGGCCCTCTCCTCCTTGCTTGACGAAATCCACACTGCCAACGATGCCAAGATTATGCGCACCGCCGTTAGTGGCTACCGTAAACCCTCTGGCGTCAGAACTCCTTACAAGGTGAGCACGCGACCCCACCGTCCAGCCAAATCCTGCCCACTCCGCAAACAGGCTGGCCGTCTCGATTCTGGCCATTTCTTAAGTGAATGCAGTTTCCTTCCAGAACATGACCGCAAGTACATAGCCAAGGCCAGACAAATTGCTGACATCTTTGATGACCCCCCTGATCCTGAAACCAAGCCCTGTGTGGATGATCCAGAGTGACTCCGATGACACTAGACCTACCCCAAGTACCCGTGTCTACCGCATACAGACTCGCCAGTCACGATACCTAGACATGTTCCATGCACACCACCCAGTGCGCATGACCATCGACAGTGGTGCCACAGGAAACATGATTCGTCATACCCTCGTCCAACAACTTGGCTGCCACGTCGCTTCCAGTTCCCAGTCTGTCCACCAAGCAGACGGCTCATCTCCCCTACACGTGGTCGGTGAAACACGCTTGTCGTTTAACCGTGAAGGCCGAACGTTCACTTTCAAAGGCCTTGTTGTCGAAAACCTCGATGTGGACGTACTAGCGGGAACCCCCTTCATGGAAACTATTGATATCGCGGTACGCCCAGCAAAACGCCAAGTAATCCTTGGGGATGGATCCATCCTCAACTATGGGTCTCAGCAACCCACAGCCGTAAGCTCCACAGCACACCGTGCCATCGTGCTGCGTTCACCTCCCACTTCCACAACTGTCTGGCCTGGCGAATTTCTAGAAGTAGAACTACCTAGTGATGCACCTCCAGACTCCGTGTATGGTTTGGAACCCCGGACTGATGCCCCCAGCGTAAGAAAGCTAACAGCTTCACAGTTGTGGCCAGCCCTGGCTATAATCTCCAGCGTGGCGAGAAAGATACGCATCCCCAACCTCTCTCCCAAACCGCATTTCCTTAAGCGGAATGAGCACTTCTGCCAGGTACGCGCAGTCTACACACCGGAACTCCGCAACGTCAACTCGCAGCCACTAGTCAGAGCGTCACCCAAGCCATCGGTATCTAAGGCCGAAACGAAACACTCTGCAGATGTACGCCTCGATCCTGACAACTTACTCCCCTGCGACATCAAAGCAAAGTTTAGCTCACTCTTGAATGAATACGACCACATCTTTGATCCACACAT
>BLFK01000672.1:34744-39744 GCA_014634185.1 Astreopora myriophthalma | reverse complement strand
TGACTAGCAAATACATAAACATCCCCACGTAACACTCGTGAATCGCTCCTAGCTTCTAATTGCTGGATCGCTTGGCAAAGAACCCTGTGACTGTCCCAGTGAAGTTTCTGACATCTTCCCCCACAATAACGAAGTACTTGACAACCTGAACATTGCTTGAAACTTTGGGATTCTACTGCAGTCCTCTAACAATCAACACAAAGGTGGGACTTGACCGAACCATTCTGGGGCGGGGCTACTTCCTGTCCCTCGGCTGTAGCCCCCTCCTGTTTCCCGACCCTGATCTCCGTTTCCGACATCCACGGGCCCAGTGGTCGCTACTACCACAAATGTGGCAGTGGTCGCACAGCTGCCCCCTTCCTTCCTTTTGGCAGTTTTGGTAGTTGAAAGCACTCCTCATTGGTTAGATTTCTCTCAACTGCTTCTCTTAAGGTGGTAAGTTCTGAACGGACCGGTACAGGTCTGTTGCACTCTTCTCCTGATAATGAGATCTCAAAATACGCCTTAATCGGGGGAGTGTCAAGTCACTCAGTCCTTCTAAATAGCTTCGTAATCTCATCCAAGGGTTAATAGCCCTGACCACTGCATCAACAACCTCGTGGGGTTTGTAGCCCTTTTTCAGTGCACCCTCAATTTGTCTCACTAGGCTTACAAAACTCAATTTGTCCTTTTGTCCAGGTTGCCCGATTTGGCCAATAATCTTTAGTTCTCGTTTAAAATCACTTGGTTGAAAGTACAATGGCTTTGACTCACCGATCACCTTCACATCCTCTTTGTTGTCAACATCCTTCACCGGTGGATGTGCTTTACTAGCGGTCAACGCCTCAAATTTCTGTTTAATCGCCTCGTATTCCAGTTTCACCTTTGCTAGTTCCAATTGAAAGACTTAAGAGTCCATTTTCTTGCTTACCTCCTCGAGTGGTAGACAACAAGGCGTGTAAATCATTATTCCACTCCTGAAATCCTCTAATAACTCGATGTCCAGCTCCACGCTGCCCTCCAATTTGGCTTCATGTGAGCTTTTCTAAACTACATCCACTTACCGATTGCATCCTAGTTTGCAACACCTTGAAATGGCAGAGGATGAATGGGTCTTACTGACAAGTGATGTAAAAGACGCCTACATAAATATGGTCCTTCGATCTAATGTTAGCCTAACGGCATTACCTGTGGAAGAGCCAGAAAATGAATCACAAGAGGAATCAATTATGGACATACTTAATGCTGTGCGTTGATAAAGATGATAAAGATGAGACCGTCAGTGTGTCCGGGTTGTCAATGAATGCGTGAAGCGTTTATACCCTCAAAACAGTATTCCTAATGTAAATCCCCTCCATTTAAAACAAATGAATTTCCGAATAAAAGTTTGTCAAGGATGCAGGGGACAACTTCAGTCATCATTAGGAACAGTTACAGACGCACCATTTGATTTCTGTGTGGCCAGAAAGGAGCGGCGGACTTACAAAGACCCTGAAACGGGACAGTTATGCACGCCCGCCTGGGAATCATCTTTGGGTTGCATGCATTCAAGCAGCTGAACCGTCATTTGTGCTGGGTTCGCTGGTCATCCCCAACGGATTGCCTCTCACAGAGTGCCACGAAAACTACATTACAAAAGAGTTTGGTCTGAGAGTCTGTAGATTTAATTCATGTCAGTTTTTTTTTCATGTTTCTGTGCTCTGTTTGACCGGTTTATATAGCTGTTTAAGTTCAATTTTATGTCTGCTTCCGCTTTACTATTCTTTGTTTTAGATATGTTTTGCATGGCAATAGGTTAAAAATGAAAAACAAATGTTAACTAAAGATAAAAATGAATCCCAACATAAGTTGCAAATCTTTTTGTGCAACACTTGTACGCTGTAATGAAATTGCTTGACATCGTTTCCACTTAAACACTAATAAGTTTAGAAATTTTTTTGTATAATCATCTTGGGATCAACCCATGATTTTAAAGTGGCTCCCTCTTTCGATAGTGCTTGACGTTTTAAGTTGTACTAAAAAGAAGTGTAAGTTGCCAAGAAAGGGTTGTTTCATTAAAGAAACCGACAAAAGATAGAGCAATGGTATTGTAATTGAAAGCCTCGTGTCTTGGGTCTTTTAAATTGTTCCTATTCATGGTTCTTTTTTTTCATATTACTTCGCGTCCTCTTTAATTTTTTAATTTTTATTTAAGTTTATTATATTTTAGATCTTGCACTTTTCCTGGTTCTCTGAGGTGTTCTGGTTTTTTTTTAGGTGGGGGCTCTGATTTTTTGGGGGAGGGGGTGTTCCGGGTTTTTTGGGAGGTGTTCCGGGTTTTTTTGGGGGTGTCCCGGATTTTTTTTGGGGGGTGTTCCAGGTTTTAGGTGGTGTTCTGGGTTTTTTGGGTGTTCCGGGATGTTCCGGTGTTCCGTGTTCCGGTGTTCCTGGAAGTACTACATGCTATATTTCCGACAGTTGTTCCATTTAAGTGGATCTTTTAAATAAATTGAACTCACTAGCTTCGCATTTCTATTTCGGAAACCTTTCACTGGAACTGAACAGCATAACTTGGGCAGCTTAATGGGCGAAAAAACGAGGTAATATGCTTATATAGGCAAACGAGAGCCCACAAAAACATTGCAGGGGGGGGGACGAATGCACGAACACTGACATGTGGAAAGCATGCCAATGCAGAGTGTGAAGCTCATTAATTAACACAGTGAAAATAGATCATGCATAGAGCACGAGAAAAATGGCCACGTAAATTCTCAAGCCAATAAGCTTAACAGACTGCTTCTAGTTAAAGGGGCACGGTCACGACCCGGTCATGCACATTAAGTTCGTCGCGCGGAGGTAAAGTTTCTTACTGTCCGCCATATTGGATTTCCGATCATTTGTTGGAATTTGGAACAAGTTGCCGCTTCTTGGACTATTTGACAAAGTTTGATTACTTTTAGATTTAATTCACTTAGCACCGAATCTTCTGAAGTGTCAGCCAGTAATGGATGCTCAAGATTGGAATGATTCTAGCCAGGTTAGCATTCGCTTTCATTGATCGCCATTACCCGGTCATTGATCGTCAGCTTGTAGCAAAATCGTGTCCGCTGTACATGTAAAAGTACTTGCTCGACAAAACGGACAGGGAATGGAAATCATGGCTGTCCCTGCAAAACCGAAGGTGTGATGTGTGGGCCGCATTGTAAATGTGGCTCTGAGGCGAAGCCCTGTCGAAACAAGGTAATCCATCTGAAACATGTAAACTCTTTTAAGCTGGTTAAAACTTTCGAATCTTTTTCTGAAAACGTAAGGTTTTACAGACCCAATGAATTGTGTTTTCAATCTTTTTCGGGCCTCTTACAATGTTTCAAACTGTTTTGAAACATTGTTATTTTTACTTACTGGTTGCTACTTTTTCTAGCAACAAGATGAGGGTACTAGGCCTCAACCACGAAGACAGCCAAGTAACTACAGTGTGGAAAGGGACAGGCCATCTGAGGAGGCTGAGAGGATCAGGGAAAATAGAGATGTGAAGGTGGGTTGAACTTTGCCTAAATCAGTCATTACCAGTCAAAATGGAGATGAATTAGAAGGGTGTCTTGTACAGTTTCACAGTATACTTTGGTACACATTGTTTTGTTGTCAAAATATGGAATTAGTGCTGCCGAACTGCTGACCTTATTGAACTTTCCACTCTATTTGGCAGGATTTTATCAACACATTAGATGACCCAATGGTGCAGAAACTTTGTGTTAGAAGCTTACAATGGGGGTGGGGAGCATGGACCATATACATGGTCTACTTATTATGGAGGATGAGGACTGTGACAATGAAAGTGAGTACAATGATGTCTACAGGCAAACACTTGTGTCTGAAGCAGTGGACAGTGATCAATCCCCAGGAGCAGCTGGCATAACTCCTGGTACTGAACCTCTTCCTGGCCCATCGGCCTCAACTCCATGGTGCAAATGTGGTGTTTGCATACCAGTGGCTCAGCAAATTGAAAATAAATGTTGTGGTCAAAGACACTGTGTAACTAGCTTTGCACGGTTCTCTAAACTCTGTATAGACCCAGATGTCTTGAAGCTTTGCATAAGAAATCGAGCTGACATTCAAAATGATCCCGACGATAATAGCACTAGGGCATTTAGAAAGGCCGCCTATCGACAATTTATTCTTGACCGCTATGGATACTTAGGAAAGGGGAACAGGAAAGTTTGTCCATCCTGTGTTGTGAAAACAATACGTAGGAATTACCCCTCACAGACTGGTGTGTACATGGGTTACAGTGATCTTCGTGGCATTAATCAGGGAAAGTTCCTTTTCATAGTCTTTTCGCTCATCCAGCCTAGACAGAGCAGGTACCAGTTTAGATGTGTCTTCAATAGCCGTAGAGGATCGAGCATCTCGATTTGGAGCATGTTGCTGTGATGGACCTGGCTGTGGAGGCGTAGAAACTGTGGCTGGTTGCTGTAAAGTGGTTGCCGACAAAGCACTAAAGGCAGCAGGGGGCCCAGCACCTTGTGTTTGACTCACTTGGTGGGCTGGGGAGAAGCATGAACCTTGTTGTTGACAAATGCCTACTGGTTGCTGGAAACCTGGCATGGCCTGTCCATGCTGTTTTTCCACTTGCCTTTCCAACATAACATTGTCTCCTCCATTGTCGCTACCATCACTATCATCATCTTGATACTTGCCATCATGACAGTCACCATCAAAATCAGTGCCAATTTTATCTTCGTCACTACTAACATCATCCACAGAAATACTGTGCAGGGAATGAAAGAAGGACCAACAAAAATTACAAGGTTGATCAATGCACAAGCTTGAATGTACATGTACATGTAGACACAACAAACAAAAAGGTAAAAACACAACCCTCACAGGCCCTTAAGATCCTGTAAAATTAAAAATGTGGCTTTTAAAATCAGGGTCTACAGTCTTATATTACGATATACCACCTCACAAGTTTTGAATAGATTACTCAGTTTTCAATGGAGGACAAAATTTAATGGCTCATGTCCTTAAGAAGGAGTGAACCA
>BLFK01000672.1:17244-29744 GCA_014634185.1 Astreopora myriophthalma | reverse complement strand
TAGTGTTGCGCACATTCAGACAATAAAAAAAGGCGTCCATCATCTCACAGAGCTTTGCATTTGCTGCTGCCTCAGGAGGTCCAAATGCCGTCAACACTAGCCACTGATGAAGTAAGAACTTGTGCAGCCAGGTTTACTCGCATCAATAGGAAGTGAGGTGGATGTGGTCGTAGGTCAGCCTTGGTAGCAGCTTCAACCCGCTGTCAATGTCCTGGTAGGACATTTGTGATATGTGCTGCCATAAGATGTACCTCCCGTTGTTCCACATGTAGCAAGAAGAAGTACCAGCACCTGAGTGTGACAAACAGTTCCTGGTCGTCTTCACCAAATGTGGGGTATCAGAGAAAAAATGGACAAATCACTGTGGCGCAAACAGATTAATGGAGTGGTAGCACACATCCTTATCTGCACCTCCATCTAGTGGCTTGTGCAGGTGGTAGAATCTTCTGTTTGGTGATGCCCCATCAGAGGTGGAAGCAATAACCCGCAGATTGCAGGTGGTCTCGAGAATGGCTACTGCTTCCCCAGAAAAGGGGCATCAACTGGGCTGCAGTGATACCTCTGGTTGCAAAATGAGCCAGGCAGAACTTAGCTCTGTGCATACCCCATGCACCAGGAATACTAGAGCATGTGTGGCAAGCTCATCAACTTTCTTTAGAGATCCGAAATTCACAGCTGGGTCACCCAGATCGGTAAATCCAATAAGTTCTCCGGTTACTTTATCTAAAACCAGGTTTGCCCTGATCTTCATCTCGTCAAATAGCTTATTTATTCCAAATTGCACAAGAAAAATCATTTCATTACTTGTTAATAATATACATGCAAAAATTTGAGTCTGATTCTTCTTTGATCGTGTTTATTTCGTGTCACGGCTCACTGGTCCCACCTACATTAACATTATTGATTGAAAAATGACAGCCTTGATTGACATGCCAAAACTTGAAAAGACATCAAAACTGGTTCAACTTGATAATGTTTGCAATCGATTCTAATTGAGATCAACATGTTCAACAATTGAAGTGTTTCCAAAACTGAACCGACCAGATATTGTCCTCGCCATGCGGAGCAGCTGACTGTGGCTTTTCAGGAGTTGACTGTGCTTCCGATGTTCAAAGTGACTTGACACTGGTGGAAATGGTTCGTGTTCATGAAAGACTGATGCTGATCATTCTGACCAGAGATGTAACCTTGCATCTGAACGGCAAAACCTGCTTGATTGAACCTGTTGCCACGAGCATCAAGCGAGGACGGGTTGAAAGTAAGCTTATTGCTGGAGCTGTTGGTGCTACTATGAACCAAAGTGGAGCTGTTTCCCCGAGCTAACTGGCTGTTGATGTTCGTGCTGTAGCTGATGGCGTGGGAAAGTTGCCGCTGCTCATTTTCATCTCCTTAATCATAGTCATCAAGTGACTTCTCGTTTTGGTGGCCTGTTACTTTTATGATTGAACTTCGCTCTAGGCCTGCTGTTTTCCGCTTCTTTACTACTGTTTTCCTGGCGCTGTGGTTGGAAAAGGTTTTCCATGAATCCTCCAGGGTCGTTATATTAATGACATTTACAAGGCTTCAAACAAACTAGGATTCTACCCATTTGCTGATGATACAAATCTGCTATATGCTGATAAGAATTTAAAATCACTTGAATCTGTTGTAAATGTGGAGTTACTTAATGTCTGTGACTGGCTAAGCGCTAATAAACTATCCTTAAATATAAAGAAAACTAATTTTGTTATCTTTCATCCATACCAAAAACGCTAGATTATGAAGTCAAACTTAACATATGACAACCGAAAAAATAGACCGATAAGTATAGCACGCAAGTCGTATGTTAAGTACTTAGGGGTATTAACGGATAGTAATCTTTGTTGGAAATATCATATCAGCCACATTGCGTCAAAGATCAGTAGTCATGTAGGTATAATATCCAGATTAAGGCATTTCACTCCCTTCGTGACTTTGCTTAATATAGCGCGGGACCGCAGGGAGTGGCGATCGTTTATATGGGCTCATTACAACTCCGTGCCCCAAAACGGCAAACAACATTGACAGATTATTTTAAATAAATCGTCCGTAAAATATCGAGCTAAATTTTTTCGCGTACTAACTGTTGATGCAAAAAGGCCTAAGAAACTTGTCAACGATTTTTTACATTTTTTCTGTACATTGTCAACCCTAAGAAATACTGTACATTTCAACTACGTGCCCTCTGTGTTAGAGCTAGAACTATGTATGGGCTGGAAATGCAGTTGATGGTTTGTTACAATGAATTTTGGATTTATCTTCATATATGTTCACTTTTTAAGAGCATTTTGCTATATAGAGTCAATAAAATCATGTTTGCTGCCATTCCTATCCAATTTATATTTCCACTTTCTCTATTGCACGGTCCTTTCCCATCTGTCCAACACACTGGGCAGTCTTCTCGCTGACATTGTTGCGGTTTAAACGGATCAGACTTCTGGAGCAATCTCTTAATTGCAATACCTTCCTTCTCTACCACTTTGATTTTAAATCCTTGCTGTTTTATCTCCTTTTGATATTTCTTCTGTAACTGTGAATTCGGTGTAGCCGGTACGAAGATTACTGCCTCATTTCCGCCTCGTTTGTACCAACTGCAATTCTTCCCAATCTTTTCCTGTTCCCGTTCTTCCTTTCTCCACTCTTTGGGCCGGTGTAACGGCCCAAAGAGAGAAAAGAGAGAAAACAGCGCCATATGTATGAGTACAGAAGACATGATAGCTGAAATGAACAGAGTAAACCAGAACCAGGAAAGCGACAGCTTGATTATCGGTTCTACCGATGTGGTTGCCTTATATCCAAGCCTTGATATGGATTTCATGATTGATAAGGTGTGTGAGGTTTTCTTTGAGAGTAACATCAGTGTTCGGGGTATCGATGATCTGGAGTTGGGCTTGTACCTTGCATTGACGACATCACCTGAGATGCTAGCAAAGATGGGCATAGCAAATGTATGTCCAGCGAAAGACAAATAGGGGAAGACCACCTACAGTTACTGCAAGTGGGAGTGAAGAGCAGAAGAAGAAACGGTTCAAACCATGGAACTTACCAGTCAGACAGCTGGATGGACACACTAGACGTGTAATGCTGAGAGAGGCATTGAGAGTCATGTTGGCAGTGATCATGAAAAATCATGTTTTCACGTTTGATAACAAACTAAGGAAGCAGACAAAAGGTGGACCGATTGGCTTGAAGTTAACAGGGGTATTGGCGCAGATCTTCATGATTTGGTGGGATAAAGAATTCGCCAGGAGGTTGGATGAGATGGCCATCGTTGTGAAAATGAACAAACGGTATGTGCATGATATCAACATGGCTATGAAAGCAACACCGGTTGGAATGAGGTACAAAAATGGTACAACCTACATGGATGAAAGACCTGTCGCTGAGGATGAAGGAGTCAGTAACGACGAAAGGACAATGACATTGGTAAAACAAATAGGGAACAATATCCACCCATCAATACAACTTGAAGTGGATTACCCATCTAAACATCAAGATAGAAAGCTGCCTATCCTCGACTTAAAGGTGTGGATAGAAACAGAAGAGGAAGAAACAGAAACGAGGTGAGAAAACCTCAGTGGTCATGTACGAGTTCTATTCCAAAAGCATGGGTTCAAAAGCAGTCATAAATGCTAGGTCTGCCCTAAACTGGAGTACCAAGAGAACAGTACTAACCCAAGAAGTGCTCAGGGTCTTACTTAACTGTAGCAGGATGTTACCATGGGAACAAGTAGTAGAAAATGTTAATGAAATGGTCCTGAGAATGCAGTACTCGGGGTATAGCAAGAAATTCAGATATGAGGTTGTCGACTCTGCACTCAAAGCATATATAGAGAGAAAGAAAGCTTATCAAGAAGGAGAAAGACCGTTACACCGGCCCAAAGAGTGGAGAAAGGAAGAACGGGAACAGGAAAAGATTGGGAAGAATTGCAGTTGGTACAAACGAGGCGGAAATGAGGCAGTAATCTTCGTACCGGCTACACCGAATTCACAGTTACAGAAGAAATATCAAAAGGAGATAAAACAGCAAGGATTTAAAATCAAAGTGGTAGAGAAGGCAGGTATTGCAATTAAGAGATTGCTCCAGAAGTCTGATCCGTTTAAACTGCAACAATGTCAGCGAGAAGACTGCCCAGTGTGTAGGACAGATGGGAAAGGACCGTGCAATAGAGAAAGTGTGACGTACGAAATTAAATGTACCGGGTGTAACAACGTTTACGTTGGGGAAACATCGAGGAGTGCGTATACCAGAGGGAAAGAACACTCAAAATCGCTCGGCAATAAGGAGGAACGATCACCCTTGTGGAAACTGTCGGGAAATGGAGGCATAATACACGAGTTATTTCGCCCGAAGACTTCTCTTTTAATCTTACTTGCTCGCCATGTGCTAGGGATGGAAAGACAAAGCATGCATGCCCATATAAGGCAATGACAATGCAAGCTTGGAACTAGCCTAATACATAACGCAATTGCATGTCACGCTAAGCATACTGTGACATCCCCCTCTTTTTGTTTATAAGAGGAAAGCTGGTCGCATAAATGTCAATCAGAGACTAGAAAAATAGTTCTTGGGCATAGTCAGAGGCCCAGTGTTAGCAAAAACAACTAAATGTCAAAATAGGCAACAGGAACTAGAGAACAGTTCTTGGGTGTAAACAATAACCCAATGTCACTAATAAAATGTTGATAAAAATGATCGCTTGAAAGCAAGAGTCACTTTTCCTGGGCTCGTCCTAGTCTTCGAACTTGGCTGGGACTTGAGTAACACGCCCTGACCTCGTAACTTGGCTATTTGGCTGAAAGCAAGGTTTTCCTATTGTTGCGGCAGTGTTGACAGGTTCAGAGCTGGGCCGCAGTGGACTACAGAGCCGCTGTGCTGAGGGTGGCTGGTCTAGTGTCAGCGAGTCGCCCTTCGGGTCAGTCCTGTCTTCGATGGGAGGTGTGACGGAACTGACTTTGGCCTCAGATGCGTCTATGGGTTTGTGTGTTGGTGCCTCTGTAGGTACAGGAGTTGGGTCTCTGCTGGGTAGAGGCATGACCTTGTTCTTGCTCCTGGGTCTCAGGTGTTCTCTGGTTCTCTGGTATACTTTGCCGTGGATATCCACTGTGTAGGTTCGAGGACTTGCTACCGGCTTGGGTCTGTTCAATACAATCGCTGGTTCCCATGTATTCTTCAAGGTGTTCCTTACGAATACTGGCTCCATGTTGTTCAAGATTCGTTTGTCGTTACCAGCTTTACGGTCATAGAATTCGGCCTGCTTCTCTTGTCGTTTCTGGTTTGCTTCTTGGTGGAGGTCATCATACAGGTGTTTAGATTTCAGGGCACTTCGGGTACTTGGGAGGGTGGTCTGAGGTTTGCGTCCAAATAATAATTCATAGGGTGATGGTATTTGGCTGTCAAGTGGAGTAGTACGGTACATCCACAGGGCTGTGTATGGACACTCATCTTTCTCTAGAGCCTTTCTCAGAAGGGACTTGCAAGTTCCAACTGTTCTTTCAGCTAGGCTGTTCGCCTGATGGTGGTATGGGGAGCTGAAACACAATGTGATACCACTTTGCTTGCACTTGGTTTTAAACCTCTCGCTCACATATTGGGATCCAAAGTCAGATATGATAGTGTTTGGCAGGCCGTATTCTGCCAAGACACTTGTGAAGTGGTTGCAGACGGTGTGGCTAGACATGTCGCTCAGGAGCCTTATCACGGGGAACCTGGAATAGTAATCGACAATCATTAAATACTTCTTTCCATTGAATTCGAAGATATCAGTCCCAAGCTTCTCCCATGGTCTGGTTGCATGATGGGTAGTTTGGGCTGAGCGGGTTGGTGATGGTTGCACAAGTCACAGTCCTTCACCATCTGTCTGATGTCGTTAGAAATTCCGGGCCAGAACACTGATTCCCTGGCTAGGAGGATACACTTAGTTTCGCCTTGGTGTCCCAGGTGGATTGCTTGGAGGACCTGGCCTCTCATGGCTTTTGGTATGACAACCCTGCTGCCTTTTAGTACTAAGCCATCCTCTAGAGCAAGATCACATCTAAAGTTCCAAAAATCCCACAGTTCTTGGGGACATTGTTTCCTGTAGGTAGGCCAGCCATTGAAAATGGTATCTTTCAGCGAAGTCATAACAGGGTCTTGTGCCGTGGAAGACTTGACTGCTGATAGGTCAATGGGGGTGGATAAGAAGTGAATGCTACACTGTGGTGCTGGGTCGTCACTTGAATCTTCCATGTTGTGCACCCTTTTTTCATGGCACACCCGTGACAGGGCATCAGCAACTGGAATTGATCTTCCTTGTTTGTATTGAACATGAATATCAAATCGCAGACATTTTAGAAGCAGTCTCTGTAATCGACTCGGGGCTTCATTGATGCTCTTCTTGAATATCTGCTCCAAGGGGGAGTGGTCGGTTTCTACTGTCACATTCCTGCCTAGTAAGTAGTATGAGAACTTTTCTAGCCCATAAGTGACTGCTAGGCATTCGCGCTCGATGTTTGAATACCTTGATTCAGCATCAGTGAGTGACCGTGATGCCATGGCAACAATGTTCTCATTGCCATGGGAGTCTGTCTGCCTCAGCCAAGCTCCAACACCTGTCTGGCTTGCGTCGCACTGCAAAATCGTCGGTGTGCCTGGATCTGGGTGATAATAAGAAATGACCTTGGTGGAACAGAGTTCTTGCTTAATTCTATCCAGTGCTTGCTGGTGGTGGGGCTCCCACCTGAAATGGGTGTATTTCTTGGTCAACTCCCTTAATGGGGATGTCAGGTCGGCCAACTTTGATGAGTAGCGGTTTAGGTAGGTTACCATTGCAAGGATTGTCTGCAGTTCTTTGATGTTTGATGGAGCCTTGATGTTACGGATGGCTTCAAGTTTCTCTTTTGCTGGCTGGACTCCTTCCTCCGTTAGGGTGTGGCCATAGAAATCAACTTGTGATTGTTTGAATTGTAGTTTTTCGGAGTTCAGACTTACGTTGTGTTTGCGTGTGGCCTTAAGCATTTCAGTGAAGGCTTTGTCATGCTCTTGTTCACTTGAACCACAGACTATGATGTCGTCGGCTATCCCCATTACGTTGGGGATGTCCTTGTAGACTTCGTCAAGTTTGCGTTGGAAGATGTCTTGGGACAGTACGATCCCGAACGGTAGTCTTTTGAACCGGTACCGGCCAAAGGGAGTGTTGAATGTGCACAACCGGCTTGACTCATGATCTAGTTCCACATGCCAGTAACCTTTCTTGGTATCCACGACTGAAAAGAACTTCTTTCCGTGTAGTAGCGGCAGGAGTTCATCTATGGTTCGGGTGTAGTAATGCTCTCGACGTATATTCTTGTTCAGGTCATTAGGGTCGAGGCAAAGTCTGACTTTCTTTCTTCCGTCAGCGGTTTCTTTGACGTTACATACAATAGAGTTCACCCAGTCCGTTGGTTCAGTCACTGCAGTAATCACATCATCTGCAATCATTTTGTCAAGTTCCTCCTTGTATAGGGGGAGTATGTGTACTGGAACGGTGCGTGGGGGGTGAACGACTGGGACGGGGTTGTCAACCAGCTGGATGTGATACTTCTCTCCTGGGAAGCGGCCTAGCTTGTCGAAGCAATCTGCATATTCTTCCAGGACGGTTGACTTTGAAAGCGGACCATGCTGCACACCCGTTTCTGTTTCAGGGGTGTTCTTAAGTCGGTTTCCCGTTGAAAGGTTTGTGTTGATTTCGTCTACGTTTGCTGTTATTATCCCCAGTTCTTGGCACTGTTGACACCCAAGCATGGATGGGCTTCCTGGGGCTTCTACTATGTTGAACTTGGCATTTATCGATTTGCCTTTGAAGGAGACTTTCAGAATGGCTGCACCAATGTTATCGATCATGGAACCCCCGTACCCTTTTAAGATTTTGCTACACGGTAAGATGGTGATAGGAAACGGGAAATGCTGAAGGTCTGTCGTGGTGATTACACTGGTGTCTGCTCCAGTATCTACTTTCAGATTCATGTCATGAATATTGTTAATTCTGACAGTGGCATGGATCTTGTCTGGAACGCTGGTAAGGAGTGCAATCTCTTGATTTTGACAGTTCTTGGTTGATGTGAGAGTTCCTAGGAATACATTGATGGGTTCAGTGTCGCTTGCTCCTTCTTCTTCGTAGGTGTATGTATCGTAGTTGCTGTCGAGAAAATTATCGTCCTCCAGGTGGATGTCTTGGCCCTGGTACTCTGGACTGCTCACTATTTCATGTACTTTTTGAAGGTGTTGTTGCATGCACACCCTTGCGTAGTGGCCGATCTTGCCGCAGTGTTTACATTTCGCATTCTTCGCAGGACAGTTTGCTGATTTGTCGTGGGTGTTCCCGCATCTGAAGCAGCGTTTTGACTTGAACTGGAATCGGCGAGGTTGTGCCCCAGTTGAACTTCGGTGGTCGCCGAAGAACGTTTTGTGCTTGAAGCTCTGTTTCTGCGAGGGTTTTTGACTCCAATGTGTGGATTCGCATTGAACTGTATGAAGGTCATTTTTATCCTCTCCTTTAGAAATTATTTGCATTTGTGCTTTAGTGCTTTCATCGACTTTTGCAAGGTCGTATACTTGCTTGAAGGTTAGGGAGTTTCCAAGTGCTATCGCGTCTTTGCGTACTTTATCGGACGTGACGCCAAATACGAGCGTATCTCTTAGTGTGGTTTCCTTTGCAGCTGGATCGTATCCTCCGTCCTCTATTGGTAGACGGGCATCGGAGTTGATGTCTTGAAAGAATCTGGTTGCTTTGCGGTTTGGTGTAGGCTTCTAGCGCTGCCAGTACCGGCTCTAATTTCAGATCATCGCCATCGTTTTGCCAAGTTGTTGTGTTGTAGATTTCAAGGCCTTTGTCATCTACCCAGAGCAGAAGAAGTCTCACTTTCTTGGCTTCCTCCACTTTGTCAAGTGGGTCGGCGAAGATAAGTTCGCATTTTTGCTTGAAAATTTTGAATCTCTTGTGTACATCTCCCGGACTGGTCCAGTCCATCGAAGGAGGTTTGAATCTGTCCGCCATTTCGATCGAAAGCAAGTCGTCACTGTGAAAATTTAAATTGAACTTGATGCTGGGCAGTTAGGAATTAATGTAAAACTTTACTTCTGACACCATGTCGGAAAATGGAGGCATAATACACGAGTTATTTCGCCCAAAGACATCTCTTTTAATCTTACTTGCTCGCCATGTGCTAGGGATGGAAAGACAAAGCATGCATGCCCATATAAGGCAATGACAATGCAAGCTTGGAACTAGCCTAATACATAACGCAATTGCATGTCATGCTAAGCATACTGTGACAGAAACATTGTAGAGAGAAACAGTAGCGAGATACAGCAGTTTCAAATGAATGTAACCGGTGTCTACTCTAATGGCGCAATGCTTAGACAAATATCTGAGGGTGTGAAGATTAGCAATGTAGATGAAGACTCATTGATGGACTCTAAAAACGAATGGAACTATTTGCAGATTCCGCGTGCTGTAGTCACGCATGGACACATTGTTCTACCGAGACAAGAAGTCTCGTGATGACGTACATGAAGTCTGAGAAAGCGTGGACCATTCCAATGTCTCTTACATGAGCGATATAAGTATTTTTATTTTTAAAATGGCGGACGACTGACGAGGATCGTAGATCGAAATATATTTTTACGGTTTTATTTCTTTAAGAACAACCATTTTACAGTTCTATTAATTCAATTAAGTGCGTCGAACGTGTACAGAAGACGTGATGTCTAGTTACTCTCATTGTGAAAGTCATGAAATGAAAATAATTATGTGTACACACAAGTCCTATTCCCTGTCCCTGCCATTAGGAAAGCAAACAAGGGAATCCTTTATTACAAATGCGCTACCAAGGCATTTAGGTACTAAATAAAGAGAAATCATATTAAACCATATGAAGCAGGCTAAGGAAAAATTAGACACACAGCACTTATTGGCAAAGAAGTCAACATTTGTGATTGTATTGTCTTTCAGTTTAGGGTGCGATATTCAAGCCAATGACAGCAACAATGATTGTGTACACAATTTAAACAAAACAGGATTTTGTTAAGAACCCTTAAAATTTATTGTTTTAAAAAAGGCTTCTATCCAAAAACAAAAAAAGGAATTAGTTTAAAGTTGTCCTTTTTCCTCCTCACTGCCCCTCTCGGCCCTTTCCCATGTTTCATCACCAACATGTCTTTTATACAGTGATGTTGTGAAAGGGGGCCCAAGTCCTTTGGGCTAAGGAAATACCAGGAAGAGGACTCGGAAGAGGCAAGAAAAGGGTCGTCTAATTAAGGTTTCAGGGGCTTTCGCTTTATAATATTCTACAACAGTTTTCTATTTTGTTTTCTGACATTTCCTTACAATATATAATTTTATTCTGTACTTTTTTTACCCACGACATTTACAATGTATCTGCACCCAGGACCCAGACCCATGAGATACGTAGACTTAAAAAAGCTACAGTTCCTGTTTAAGCTTAGCAGCCCGTCAGGCCGATGTAGTCCAAAAAATCTAAATCTTGTTTTTATTATAAGTGCATTGAGACATCCTTGAAGGTGTTTACATGCCTGTTGATATTTTTTAAGGCACACAGTTTAAACTATATACAAAAGGGAATAAGTAAGCATGCAACATCACTCGTGTGTGTATGAGTGTCACGAAATGTTCTATTTTTGTCATGTTTTTATTTAGCTTTTTGTTTCAGTTTTTCGGCCTCAGTATTTCGTTTTGTCCTAGTGTTAATTAACTGGTGTTAATTCAACGTTGTAGTGTGGTTTGTAATTAGAGATGTATTGTAACTTACAATCTTGGTCAAAACTGTTGGGACAATTCTCGCTTTTCCCCCTCCCCCGATTGCAATGTTGATTTTTCACGATCACCACAATCAAGATCCGTTCATCGATCGCTGGCATGTTTCAACATTGCCTGGGGGCAAGGGGGGCGCTAAAAAGGCAGCGAAAGAAGAACACACGTTGCTCATAAAGCGATGGAAGCATGTACAGTAAATTCTCTACTTTTCGCCCAAAATTTGACAAGTGTCCCGAAGTCTTTTGACCCGGATTGTCTGAAACTGGTTTTTATGGAACAAAACTGGAAACCGTCTTATATATGTCCTCAACATAGTGAAAAATTTGTAACACTGCGTCAAAAACTGTTTTATCGTAGTACAGTCTGTTTTATGGCAGCTTAAAACCAGCGAAGAAGATTTTCAAGGGACTCGTTCCCAGACTCCGCGCAGTTAGAGGCCGCTTTTCGAGCTGCACAATCTTTTGACTTTGCTAAGCAGAGTTTGACTCCTCACAAGTTCAAAGACAGCAAATCGCCTAGACAATAGAATAGTACAAAGGAAAGAGCCACATTCATGTATCTGTAGATTTTGCTTCGCCAAATTTGCTGTGCGTCATCTTGCTGATAATAATCGGTGTCATATAAACCCGCATTGCCTGTTGCGTGACCCAAGCCGTTGTTGACAACGGCAACAATTCTCACTCACATTTCTCACTCCTAAAAACACATTTTCTGGTTGTGCTTTTGATGTAGCTACCAGAATATATGGCGTGTTGTGTTATACACACTTTCGTTGATCTTTAGTTGGCGTTCGTTTCTGAACAAGAAAACGCTTAATGCATTTTTCAACATTTCTCGGCCATTGTAAAATAATTTAAGCTAACATCTAATTTGATCTTTTGCTGTTTTTAGGGTGAGAAATGTTGAAAAACACACACCCGGTGATCGTTTAAAGCCAAAAAGCGCTTGCATGAATAGAAAAGAAAGAGTTATTATGTTTTTTGTTTGGCTTTTTTTCAAAAGTAATTTCTATACCTAAATATCCTCCTTTAAATAGCCGAGAAATGTGGCCGAGAACTGTTGATTGCTCACTGTAACGCAACCCACCGTTTTGACAATCCTTCCTCACACTACCTCTAAACCGGTGCAACATATTGTTTTACTATCTGAGACAATTCTCTAATGAGATTCAATGAACCTAACCGGGTTTGAGACCAATTATCAAGGAATTCTTTTCTCAGACAATCCTGGTCAAAACTGTTGGGACAATTCCCGCTTTTCCCCCTCCCCCCATTGCAATGTTGATTTTTCACGATCACCAAAATCAAGATCCGTTCATCGATCGCTGGCATGTTTCAACATTGCCTGGGGGCAAGGGGGGCGCGAAAAAGGCAGCGAAAGAAGAACACACGTTGCTCATAAAGCGATGGAAGCATGTACAGTAAATTCTCTACTTTTCGCCCAAAATTTGACAAGTGTCCCGAAGTCTTTTGACCCGGATTGTAGTCTGTAATTATAATCTTGTTGATTTAGTAAAGCGTTATTATCATAGAGTGTAAGTAACATAGGAGTGTAAGGTACCGCGTTTCATGATATGTATGTAATATAAAGTGTTAATTACTCAACTAATTATTCATATATAAATGTAAGTTTCGTGGTTGTCAGGGTTCAGTTGTGTGCAGCAGTTTTGTTGGAAAGGGGAAGTAAGCA
>BLFK01000670.1:66864-71172 GCA_014634185.1 Astreopora myriophthalma | reverse complement strand
AAATAAAAATGGAATGGTATGCAGAGGTCTTCGGAAGGATTTTTCCTTACTTTAAGGACCTCTGAATGCAGTTATTGTTTTTAATTTTCACGATATGTTGGGCTGGTGTACCAAAGAATGAGTAGTTGCTACGTTACTGATGTTTGGACGATAATAATTTGATGAGGCTTTTGAGGACCGCGATAATAATTAAATGCCGTAATATTGAAATAATGATAGATGTTGTAGACGTGAAAGAATCATTTATTTCATTATACATATGAAATAAAAGGGACATGGAGAACAAGCAGCAAATACGCACCGAAGAATCTAAAGAGAGAGAAACACAAAAGATAGATGTAGTGTGATCAGATATTCATTCCTCCGCAAAATCCGGGAAATCCGCCATTTCCGACCTTGTTCAGAAGCTATTGATGGCAAACCTTATGGAATCTTGCTTCATTGATCAATCCGTTACGCATCTTATATTCTGCTGAAGGAAATACGAATATGTAGCGAGGTGCGCGCAAGACCTCGTTTAAAAACAGTGAGTTCGGATGTTATGTAAGTAAGCTACTTACAGTAAAAGAGATAAGCAATATGATCAGTTATTCATCTCTCCGCAAAATCCGCGAAATCCGTCTTTTCCGGCCTCCTTCAGATACTTTTAACTGCATAACTTACAGTCACTGATTTTGGGGGAAATGGAATACATCAGATAAACAAGCTCAATGAAAAGTATCTGAGAAGGGCGGGAAAAGCCGGATTTCACGGAGATATCAATAACTTATCATAATACTTCTCTTTTTAACTGTAAATAAATTATATTACATTATATATTAAACTGTATATAAATTACTTACAGTTAAAAAGAGAAGTAATGTGATCAGTTATTAATGTCTCCGGGAAATCCGTTAAATCCGTCCTTTCCGGCCCTTCTGAGCCATTTTTCATCCAGCTCGTTCACAAAATATATTCCTTTTTTCCTCCGGCATCACTGACTGTAAGTTGTGAGGTGAAAAGTGTTTGAACGAGGCCGGAAAAGGAGGATTTCCCGGGTTCACCGGAAAAATGACTACACCATCCTGCTATAGTTTCATGGATGTTACTGTAATGTTCACTGAACTCTTGTGTTCCGCACATTCAGTTTTAATGTAGTAGAGTAATCGAAGTAGGCATAGAGCAATGTCCTTCACTTTCTGAACATTTTGCGCTCAAAAGTATTTGAACAAGACCGGAAAAGACGGATTTCCCGGATTTCCCGGAAACAAGGCTTCATGAACATATTACGTCCACGTTTTACTGCACGTAACATATTCATTACATTTCTCTCCCTTCGGTCAATATAAGTCCAGCGTTGCCAAGAATCCATCTGTGTTTTCCTCCTCTCTTCCAAAAAGCAAGTACATTTTTATGCGGAAAACGTTTGCAAGACGCCAAGGCCGTGAAAGGGTAGACATTGATATTCATTTTTAATTGCGTCACAGATATTCACCTCTTACACTCGACCGAGAAAACAAACAAAAAGAAAAAAAAAATCCGAGTACGACATCGGACGATTTTAGCATTCCAATGAACAAGATAAGGGTTCCGTTGCGTATTTAGTTTTTCAAAATATTCCTGCCAGAGAACCCAAGCACAAAGGCTTTCAACAAACAGGGCTAACATTGCGTAACAATTTGGTTCTGATAAGGTAATTTGCTCACTTGTTTTGTCCTGTCCAAAAGATTAACATAGTCATGCAGAAGAGTGACCAAACGCAAACGCTTGTCAATTTGCAATGAGGGGCTTAGCCCTAATGAATTCCTATTGAAAATATTACAAAAAGCTTCGTTTGATTTTTTGAAAGGCAGTTGGCAGAAAAGCTGATACCCTTTACTGGATTGGTAAAGCAGTTTGGGGTAAAAAAAACCTTTCAACAAAAAGGTTGCAATTAGTCCTAACGATGATTGCTGCAGGTGCACTTCATGCTCCAGAGGCTGAACATAACGCGGTTAAAAATCAGACTAAATTCCAACGAGAGGAATTCTTGAATGTCACCTAGGGATAGGTTCATTCTGGCAACTTCTTTCACAAGTTCCAGTTGCTCCTATAAAGGAACCGGAACAACCTTCGGTCAACTTGACCGTGACACGATGTTACAAGCTAAAAAACCTTGTCAACAGTTAAATAGCGAAGCTATTAAGAGCGCCCGCTCTGTGCTATGTCAGCCCAATTGTGAGCGGAAGATGCAGTATTGTGAGTGCAAAATGTGTTTGTGACGTGAAGAACAACACTCTTCAGAATTCTTGGGCCACAATTTGTAAGCAGCGTGATTCTTGTGACAGAGCAATTTAAGGTAACGTTTTTGTTCGAGGATAACGTCCTTCGCAATCGCATGTCATCGCAATGTTCAAGACCTGACCCAAATGCGTCTACTGTTTTTCAGGTATACCAAACACCGCATTTTTCTTTAGTGCGATAGCCACGCAAGAGAGGAAAAAAGACTCTGTTGACGAGCGAACCGATCACGAGACAGATGAAAGTATCGACGAACAGATGCGAAGTCAAGTAGGCCGATTGCTAAGTGGAAACGTGGAAAACGCAAAGAAAGTGTTGCTTCCCGCGATTTCATATTGGATTGCTTTAACCACACCTAATGGCGCTCCTCCCAATCCAATAACCGTGCACAGAACATTGCTTGACTGTGGAGTCGACGTCGCGGCAAATCGGGTAAGAATTAAAATGTGTCATATTGCAATGACTGGTTTGAAATCTAGTCACTTGCCCATCAGCTAACACTCTACATTGCCTAGTAATTACCAACTGAAATTACATGTAAACGGGAATATTTACAACTAACAAAGATAATATAGAATGTTAAGAGAGTAAACAGATTTAAAGTGGAACAGCCCACGTGCGATAATATTTAGGAAGTGCGTTTTTTTTTACAATTGCGATTTCTTTAAGTGTTTCAAGTTTTTCATGCATAATGAGAAGATGATTTTGAAAATCGAAATCATCTCCGCGAAGGCTTGTGCAGAAAATAGAATATTTAGCAATCAGTAAACAATAGTTTAATATCCGCCAATGCCTTGTCCTTTCATGCCGCCATAAACTACGTGACTAGGATTTAGAATTAAATTTTCATTTGTTTTTGCGTTCCGCCGTACTAGGAAGGAAGTCCAAAAACTGACTGCGGACGCGCAGTTAATCAGCAAGTCGTTTAGTGTTTGCTCTTTGTCATAACAAAAAATACAATTTTCGTTGTCTAAAAGGCCGTCGCGAAAAAGTGTAGCGCGGGTGGGAAGCACGTTGTGAATCACTTTGTTTTGGAAAATTATTGTTTTGACTTCGTTTGTGACTGTAAATGGTATTTCTTTAAAATGATGATTATTATTACTATTATTTTAACAAAATAAGTTACCTTGTTTATTCTAGGTTCAGATTCAAGAGCAAAAGGAGTCGGCGGCCATGAAGGAACTATACAAAAGTTCTCAAGGACCATAAAAATGATTGCGTGCAAGAGCTGGTGCGGGCATCATATCAACACTGCTATGATGAAGAAACCAGGGACCTATTCGAGGACGTTGTCTTAGATTCACAAGAAGTGCAAGAATGTGGAACTGAAAACGTAGTGCGCGTGACCTTGGTGAATCGAAAGTTTGAGGCATCATTAACAACTTCAGTCGCAAAACTGATCGATGCAAAACTCGACATCGACAAATTTGGGTTTAGCACACTTGTAGGAGAATTGAGTCCAACAAGGCAAGTTGATCAAAGAGAGAACAAGAGATTCTCAAACAATATTACCGTTCTGGTAAATGACATCGTTCTGGCCATGGAGAAACTCGATTACGTGACGTACAGAGGCAAGGTTTACAAAAAAGCCGACCGATCGAAACACTCATTTTCTTACAAGTGCGAGGCACGGGCCTTCATCAACAGCCTTGTGACGAACGAGTTTCTCAAATCCCGGCTGATCGCAGAAAAGAACAGGTCATCGAGCTTCTGGCCGATCAACTTGGCGAGCTATTCAGACCTCTAGTGATCGACTACGATCTCATCGAGGTAAACAATGGCAAATGATGTCCGTTAAAGAATAGATCCTTCGTGGACGCTGCCATTGAAGAGTTCCAGGTTGGTAAACTGTCACCCAACGCAGAGCGTTTTGTCCCTACGGTGCTGCAAAGGAACCCGAGCCAAAGTATTTTCGAGAGATTCTTGAAAATAGCCTCAGCGAAGACGATCTGGGCAGATTTTGCGAAGATTTCCTCAAGCTCTTAAGGTACAACAAGAAAAGACACAGACAAGGTGCCATGTTTGCTTGGAGATGCGGACAGCGGCAAA
>BLFK01000670.1:39364-51864 GCA_014634185.1 Astreopora myriophthalma | reverse complement strand
ACTGATCATTACTCTTGATCTTGTGACTCATCTGAGCACCTTCTTGGATTCATTGTAGTTATTATATTACGCATTAATTATATGGGCATGCACATTATTTGTTAATTTAAACACGTACTTAATTATCCTGCGAAATCACGTGAATATCATTTGATACTTATCCGACGATGACGTAGGTCCAGTTGGCTAAAACCAGTGGAAATTATTAAATTGAGGGAGTAATTGCTTTATTATTTAATACACTGGTAACAATATACACTTTTATTCTAGAAAAATTGCAGACGAATTTCCGTGATCATTACAATGACAATACTTGGACAGTGCTACAATGTGATTAATAACCTTGACAATGTATATGCATGGTAAGGGAGATTTGACCTGACGATGAAATTCGCTACAAAGGTCAACATCATAAAAAAAGTATTCAAGTGATTTCGTCTTCAGGCGTGCCATAGTAACATACTTTGCTTTGGACACGGAGAATCGTTGTGCGACAAGTTGAACGAGACGAAGAATCGATTTCAAGTTGCGCCATAATTAACAATTATTGGACGAGGTTGAGCAAAATATCGTGATTTGTCAGTGGCGAGCAGATCAATTATTTGCCGAAGCGGTAGGCTGAGGCAAATAATTGATCTGCGAGACACTGACAAATCACGATATTTTGCGATAACCGAGTTCAATAATTGTTTTATCATTCGATCACCGTTGTTTTGATCAACTAAATATGTCAAATCACTCTCTGCCTGCTCGGGGAACCGATCCGCCATTTTCACACGAGAGCGTAGTTTCAATTACGCATGAGCAGAATATTATTTGTAGCAAAACACTTATTTGTAGGCAGTTATTTGCAGGTCACGTGGTGAGCTCTCGGCCAATGAAAAGGAAGGAAAAAATCCATCGAATGATAACATGTAATAATATGTTACACTGCGCATTATTTTGTATAACTTTCTTTGCAACGGCGTTCTGCGACAGGGTGAATAAAAACGCTGTGCAATGTAACAATGCATTCATTCAAGTGGTAGTAAAGAATATGCCACGAGGCTGTTGAGCTAATAAACACGCCTTCACTATAATGTGAATCCTCCTGACTGCTTTAAAAAGTTTGCTTTTTATCAGGTAATCACCTACTGTGGTAACTTAAACACATTAACTAAAAATTAACCAGTTATTAAAATCATTTTCAAGAGTTTCACTGTAACGTGATTGGATTGTTGCGTACTTAAGCCCTGGCTAAACGATCAAGCGTTTTCGTGCAAGCATTTTCGCGCGCCAGCTGTGTTGGCCATGGTGGCTAATCGATCAAACGTTTGTTCGAAGACAAACTGTTTGCCATGAAAATGTATGATCTAGATCGAACAAATGCTGAGATAGCGGATAAACGGTGAAATATCTCCATCCAACGCGATGTTGGACGAAAATGTTTGATCGTTTAGCTTGGGCTTTAGACTTACGCATTTCGTCAGCCATGTACTCATAAGGTGACATGCCAACTTGTGGTCTTTAGTAGACCGTGAGTCTATTTAATATCATAATAGATTGTGATAATAATAATTAATATTATAATAATATTATAATAATAATAACAAGGGGAAATTCCAACTACTGGCCTTTAGTACATCGTGAGTCTATTTAATAATATCACTATGTTTTGGTCGACGAGACAAGATTTTCCGTTCGTCACCTGTTAACAGAAGAAAGCTTTTTTCGACAATGCCTATCGTAAAACTAAAACCTAAGTACAATCATTAAGAAAATGATTCGCAATTATTTTAAGAAAGCAATTCTTACTTCTGGTAATGCACGTAGCAAGATTTATAAGAGGCAAAGGAAACAAGTATTTAGTACAGTGTCGTTAACAAGCTAATAGCGGACCAGTTGGTAGAACATGGGACTATACTGCGGGAGGTCGTAGGTTCGAACCTTGGCCGGACCAACGCTCACGGCTAAATAACTGAAGAGAAAGTGCTACCTTTGCAATGACATCTGCAAATGGTTAGACTCTATAGTCTTCCCGGATAAGGACGATAAACCGTAGGCCCCGAACAGTTAGAAGAATTATTCTTGACGAACAAATTTTTTGGAAGTCTTGAGGCCTCAAATACCTTTGATAAGGTAAATACCAATACGGTAAGGTAAATACCAATACCTTCGATAAGGTATTGAAATATTTCCACGGTGTTTCTTAACGTCCTGTATTTGGCCCATAACATAAGGCTTTTGAATCGAATAATGCAGTGAACTGATCAGGCGTGAATGTATTGGAACCTCAAATTAATATAATTTATTTATACGCCCTCAGACAAGCCCTTTGTTGTTTAATACACGGAGGTATAGACATGGCACAAAATTTTCCCAACACAAGAGAGCCTTGCACACAGGAATTAAAAAGGTCAATTTTTTTTTCGGAAAAACAACAAAGGCGGCTTTAGAGTACTCTTCTCAGACACGGAGGGCTTATGTTATGAATCAAAGCGGCCGATGTATATTAAGACAAAATTCGACAACATACAAATTCGATAACATACAAATTCGATAACAGTTATTACGCGATCAATAGTAAGTTCTTTGATGATAAAAATAGAAAGGTGTTGAATTGGAGAATTTCAAGATGAAACTTGCGGCATACCTAGAGATAACGGAAATTCTTGGCCTGACATCTAAGATGAATAGTTATATCACCAACAAAAGGTTTAAAACATAGAGACTATAAAGAAACCTTACTCAACTCAAAACAGCTCCATCACTTTATTAGCAGATGGCCATTACAAAACCCCAGCTCTTTGATTACAGGGCGCATAACTTAATAGGTTGATTAACAATGTGAATTATTAATATGCGTTTAATTAAAAAAATGAATAAATGGACCTACCCCGTTGCTCAGCAACTCCATTTCTTCGAAGACCTCAGCAAATTGCAGTCATTTGTCTCTATAATTGGAATGGGGCCAGTTTTTTTCCTAGCAGTGTCATGGGTGGACTCTGATTCCCTGTAATTGCACACGGATGCCTCTGGCTCCCTGGGGTTTGGAGGCATGATGGGCTCCCGATGGTTTCAAGGCAGTTGACGAGCTAACCAAGCGCCTGGACAGCCCGGAGTCAGCAATGCTTTACAAGAACTTTTTGCCCCAGTTGTTGCCTTCCACTTATGGCTAAAGTTCTTTTTTCTTTTTCCGACAACCGTGTTATTTTCTTCTGCGACAAACAGTCTGTGGTCAATATGGTTAACTTAAAACGGTCGCGGGTGCCAAGGGTTATGGACCTCATCCGCATATGACATTACTGACGCTCAAATACAACTTCTACGTAGGTAAAGGTACAACGGCAAGCGTAATGTAATTGCGGATTCCCTATGTCGTTTTCAGACGGTCCGATTTCGACCGTTGGCCCGCTAGGCAGACCTTGCCCATGTCCCATGTACCTCGGGTCCTCTTGGAACTTTAGCTGCAGATATAGACCAATACTACAGCCTCTCCTGGAACTTTAGCTGCAGATATAGACCAATACTACAGCCTCTCTATTGCGGCCTCAATGCGCCAGACCTACAGCTCAGGTGAAAAGCACTACCTTGATTTTTGTACTCTCTACAGACCAACTTCAGGCCAGGCCATGCCAGCAGATGAAGAAATGCTTATTCAGTATGTTGCTTTTCTGGCTCGGTCCATCAAACATTCTGCCATTAAAGGTTTCCTTGCCACTGTCCGTCATCTCCATGTAACAAACGGTTATGAACTTGACCTCAAGAAATGACTACGCCTTCAACTTGTCTGCCGAGGCATAAAACGCTCCCAGGGCTGTTCAATCCGTCCCCGCCTGCCTATTACGGTACACCACCTTAAGCCGTTTTTCTGTCTTCTAGCCATTCCACAATACTAATGTTCCCGTTTTAACTCTGTCATGATTTGGGCAGCAACTCGGCTTTCTCTACCTGGCAGAACTCACATGTAACACAACGTACTCTCCAGACATACATATGGCCCCATCGGATATTTCTTTTCGTCCGACTTTGGATACCCCCAATATTTTTTATTCCGCGTCAAAATATCTAACACTGACCCATTCCACTCAGGTCCGACCATATACATCGGCAAGCCAGATCAGCAGATTTGCCTCCTTGAAGCTCTGTCAGTTAGAGGTTCACACTATGGGCCTCTTTTTCGTTATTCAAATGGCGTCCCACCGTCTAGGGAGGCCTTAACTGCCAAAGCTCGAAAACTTCTGGCTTTGTTAGCGCATGACCCATCTCTCTTTGCTGGACACGGTTTTCGCATTGGTACCGCCACCACTGCTGCATCTGTCGGCCTCCCACCTTGGCTCCTCAAAACCCTAGGCCGCTGGTCTTCCGATTGTTATGAGAGGTACACCGTGTCCCCATTCACTTTTATCCGGTGTATCACACAGACTGGTACGGGATGTATATACTTAGGAAGCTCTCTGATCACAGGCATCATGGGTCTTAGGCGACGGTGGTTTGTGGTTTGTCATGGGGAACAAACCTCGTGTATTTGTGGGATAAAGTGCTCCCCTTACAGGTCACATTTTGCCCTGTGGACTCACAGTCTCACCATATTCTGCACCAGCACTGATTGGTTACTTTGGTTACAATAGGAACAAGCTCGGATAGGACAAGGACCTCGCTCATTGGGAATTTTGGCCTTTAGTGGGGCCCATTCCCACGGTAGCCTAGCAAGGCCTGCATATAATCTATGCTGCAGTGGAGTACTTCATCCCTCAGCACCAGTTATCTCACAATTTGCTATTGTCCTACTTACTTTATGGGTTGGGAGGATTGATGAATTGGTTAAGAAAGTGAATTAAGATACGCGTTTAATTAAAAAGATGGATAAATGGACTAACCCCGTTGCTATGCAACTCCGTTGCCTCGCATCCTCCACGCAATTTTCATAGAAAGAGCTAAATGATCTTTTAAAATAATAATGATAATAATAATAACAATAATAATAATAATAACAATAGTAATAACAATAATATATTTTTTTATTTACTAAATATTTTATCCAAGACTTACGGTTCAATTATATGTAATCTAAGACCAGTAAAAATTTAAATTTTATAAGTAACAAACTACATCATCGAACATCTCGTTTTCATATTAAGTTTGTTTTATGATTATTGTTAATGGTTCCTGAGATCAGCGGAAATCCGGGATAAAAGAAAAACGGTAATAATAATAATACCAAAAAACTAAAATCTTGCTAGTTCCTTATCGATTTCAAATACCCTACTAATCCTCAATATAAAGAATATTAAAAGTTCTACTCCTGAAATCTTGCTAATTCGCTAACGATTCCAAAGCGCCTATTAATCCTATATGCGAAGAATATTAAACGCTCTAGTCCTAAAATCTCGCTAGTTCCTTATCGGTTTCAAAGTCGTTATCTGTAATGTTCAGAGGAGCTCTTCGCGTGCAACGTGAGACTCTGAAGCATAGCAGCGCAGACCATAGGAGGACCAATGAGGCTTTGGTGCGAATCCATGACAAAGTAGTATAGTAATCCTCTCCCTTCTTTTTTGATACAAGTTTAGCCAGTCTACTGTGATACCTCTTGCATTCATCTGCCATTCCTCTGGTGGTAGTAAACACCAGTGGAGTAAAGGAGCTTTGTTCGACTTCTAGCACCCTGCTGGTGTACATTCTCTTCTTCTCACTCTCATGCTGACGGTAGATCTGTTTTGTGGTTAGGCGTCTATAAGACTCTGCATTCGGGTAACAAACCTTAATATCAAAAAAGGCAGAGCTTTGCCGCTCCCAGAAGCCACGAGCACGAATGTCGAGCCGGGCATCCGCTGCTCTGTTTGTACCTTGTGTCAACACCCATACATGTCCAATACACTCGACCTGAGTCGGGTTGTCTTCACTCGCAGGCGGATTGAGTCCGATCGGGACCGGAACTCGAAATGGGTGCAAGGCGCTTGATCAGTGGTACCGGAAGTAAGGGGTTAAGAGGAGCGAGGGGGTTGAAAAGTTGGCAAACAGACTCGATCGGATCCGATGGCGACAGCTCTTCCTGGCAAGAGTCAATCGGACTCTCGGAAGTCAGTTCGCGCGGGACAGAAAATATCTCTCAGCCATGAGGCGAAACAAGCGCACGCTACACATGAAATATACGTCGTTCTTAAAGCCATGAGGCAATACAAGCGCGCTACACGTTCTATAAGCCATGAGGCGATACAAGCGCGCTACACATGTAACATTAGTCAGTTCTTAAAGCCATGAGTCGAAACAAGCACGCTACACATGAAATATACGTCGTTCTTAAAGCCATGAGGCGAAACAAGCTCGCTACACATGTAACATTAGTCGTTCTTTAAGACATGAGGCGAAAGTCAACATCACGAAACATGGCACTCGACACAATACCTCGTTCTTTAAACCATGAAGCTGAACAAGATTTTCACAAATTCAGCTCATTGAATTTCCGATTGCGACAGAAATTCTTGTCGTCCTATCTCCGACAACAATAAATTATTAGCTTTTCAGTCAAATCCACTGATTTCAGTGAACAAGACAAACATAATCTGCGTGAACGAGACCCTTTCCCTGATTGCGGATGAAAACATAATTTTTTTTTTCTAATTGAAATTGTGATTAATTCGGAATAACTGATATTTTATTTATTTATGAAAATAAGTAAGTGAAAATAACATTGAAGGATGTTTAACAAACCCAAAAAATTATCACTATCCCAGCAAGAACTTGTTCGCCGAACGTCCGGCTCGGTGTGCGCTGGCAATGTCACTGAACCACCGAAGCAATCGTAAACCTTTGGAAGTAAAATTAGGGTATTTGATAAATGGAACGTTTTCTTTTCACTCGTTCACGCAATTACTCGGCAAAAATCTACTCGGTTGAATCGCCTGAGTATCTCTGACTGAACGATCGCCGCAGGGTAATTTTCATATAATATTATCGCTGACCTGTTTTTCTTCGAAGTGCTTTTCTTTGATAAAAGTGATGATAGTGATTATGTGGAAATGTGGCTTTAAAGTTACACCAAAAAACCAACAAGTAATTTGTAATGCAATCGCTTTATTGTATAGGAAATCAACCTGTATTATTAAACCGGTCAGTATAAAACGTAGACTGTGGACCCGGACTGCGGACCGGGTATAAAACGTGGACTAGCTATAACACGTGGACTGCGGACCGGGTATAAAGTGCGGACTGTGGATTAGGTACTGGCCCAAATACGGATTTCAAAAACAAGGCCTTGGGTCCTCTTACTCCGTGTCAAAATATTGTATTTTAGGCATAAACTTCAACTCTTCGTATATATGAAAGTCCTCCGACTGTTATGTCGTAGTTCGAGCCAGGATGCTCAGATGGATTCAACACAATGAAGAGTTATTTTCGCTCGTCACGCAATCTTTACTGCCAATTGAAAGTATGCTTGGGAGGCGAAAGATGAAGTCGGTAATGTGTACGCGTAAATCAGGACATGTACTATAACAGTTGTTCTCTTGATCGAATGCTGTTTCCACATGAGACAGACCCGAGCGACACTGAGATGAACAAAAAGTTGTATCAATCGCAACAGAACATTTATTTGCGAAAAAGTAAATAGACCCCTGTCTAAATAGCATATCCCACTAAGGTGTTTCAAATGTCTCGATTTCTAAACATAAAGCCGGTGACCAGCGAAGGATTCCATAAATTCCTTTCGTTTATTACCTCTGGCCCCAGTAGTTCAAACGATGGATAACGCTATCTGTCGGATAAATCATAGCGATACCAATTGCGCTCTCCAATGGAACCTTTTGAACAACTGAGGCCTTATAAATAAAGCATAGAAACGTTTTGCAATTTCAACTAAAACCTCGCGCTATTGATCGTCGTTTTGAGCAGCCTAGAAAAATCCGCGTCTTACAGCGTCACAATTTTAATGCTATGGTGATAACTCAATCGGCGGGTCTAAAACAAAGGTCACATTCCACAGGTCACTCGTTGCAGGTCATTGTTTAGCATTAGGAAAGAACGTAAACAACATTGGGGTTTCATATTAAGAACTCAAAATGAACAAAATCTCGCTTCTTGTAAACCAAGAGTTCCTCTCTATTTGTTCTCTGAGCCAAATTGACCGGTAGAAGCAGAATAATATGTGACGAGATCTCACTCCCTCGCCTTCAAACTCCATTACTCCGGCCATGCTGGACTAAACGTCAGCTAATTTAAAAAGGCTTAATATAGGCAAGATCATACTTTTTGGCTGATAACTTGCTATCAGTCAATCCATATGTACCAAAGAACTTGGTGTTATACTAAAGTTAATAAGCGGGGTGTTCTGGTTTGGTCATATCATGATAAACAAAGAATATTCAGCCAACAAAGTTTTCATTTCAAGAACTTGTGGGACTCATAACAATGTTGATATTATCAAAAAGCTGTTAATAGATCTGGGACACATCTTGGCTATGCATGACAACTTTGGAAAGCGATGGGGTTGTTCGTGGGAAAATTTCTACAACACTCCTAAAAGGTAGCAGAATTTGTTTTATAGTCATGTTTCAAAGTCATTCCACTCCTAAGAGGGACCAATTCAGCAACAACAAATTCTATAAATGGCACTGCAAAAGTAGAGATAACCTTCGACTACTTTCTTATCAAGGACTGTTTGAAAGTATTGTTATAAGTCTTTACACAAATAATATTATACCGTTTCAGCAGGCATTTACGTTGTAGTACCCTAAGCGTACATGTACCAATCCACAATTTTAAAGCCCTAAAATGTACGACAAGCACTCCTATCACTTTTTTTTGGGACAAGAATTCTAGCTGAAATGATGGAATATGTGCAGCCTTGTGCAACCAAGTCTGATCATGGTAAAAAATGAATTTATTTGCCGGAATGATGTATTATTTCTCTCCAGGTGTTGTACGGTTTTTACAACCTAGATATTTCCAACTACTATCAATTCTATCTTAGAACTAAACATGTACCATACAATTTAAGGAATACTGATCTGGGCTGAGTTGTTCAAAGCTGGGTTAAGATAACCCAGGGTTAGTGCGAGATTAGAATTCAGTAATGAAAACAAAAAAAAAACATTTCAGTTTTAATTCTTTTTTGTGTACAAGTTGATTATTGGAAGCCTTAAAATAACAGAGATTATTATCCGAGAAAATGAACACAAGAAAAAGAAACTCGGGTGAAATCTAACCACGGGTTAAGTGGTTAGTAACCACCTTCGAACAACTGGGCCCTGGTGTTTTAGTAAATCTATTTCACACAAAATGTTTTTTATTACTGGTTCAAATGCCTATGGAACAAGTTACCACTTATTATTACATCTGCATGAATATGGACCACTTTTTTATTCCTTGATGTAATGATAGTTGGTTACATTTTAAATATTATCACTAAGGCCATCCCATAAGAAAAGTTCTGTTTTTGTTTTCATCATCCTCTCTCTTGTTAAAGTGGGTCAGTTGGTTGGGGCAAAAAAGAGGACATTAGAATATAAAATTTGTCCAAGGGGATGCTGTTAGGAGGGGTCTATAAGGTGACTTGGTATGGGGATGGATTTCTTTATGCCAACCTTTGAGGTAGAATTTGCCGAAGTTTTTCGTGTAAATTGTGACTTTTAACTCCATACGTTAAACCTGTTTTCATGTCAATCCTGTCATTCACAATATTTTTAACTTTGAAAAATCCTCAAAAATTCAACAAAGAAGATACCCTGCCAGGCAGACAGTAGATCTGGTCAATTTTAATCACTTTTCTAGAATGATGGGTTGGTAGGGCTTGAAGAAACAAAACCTTTTGTGAGATGGCCTTAAATTTTAATTTTTCTTATTTTTTTTTAATTTTTAATAGGGGTTTTATTTCTACTGTTCTGTAGGGACAGGCCTAAAGTAAATATTCAGTTGAATTTTTTTCACCCACGTTGAACCTCATTCACACAATCCTAACATTCATGATTCTATCTCAGCAAAATAAGAGAGACACTGGAAACTACAAATTAAATAACATTTACACTAGATTTACAATACCTGTTGTCTGCGAGTTTACAAAAAAGTGAGTGGGAAATAAATGCCCAGTGGAATCACTAAAAGTTTAAGCAAAGTCACCAGATTTCATCATGACCAAACAAAATATTCAGCAGACATTCCCTAATGAGCAGACAGTAGCTGAAGTCCCCAAAAATATTTCCCTTATTTGCTATAAGAAAAAACAGTTTAAGCAAACACCTAAAAAGTACCTGAAAAGTTCATTTATATTATTACCAACCTGTATTTATGCTTAGATGCAAACATGATGAATAAGCAAACAATAAGGCCACATCTTATGAAGACATGCCTTCAGTGTAAGACCAACACATTTGTCCCTGTATTAATGCAATGCTAACACACATACAGTACTAAATAAATTTTCCAAACAACCACCTGGCATCTGAGAAAGCAACAAACAACTACTGTCAACATATTTCAAATTAATACAACAAAGAATATATTATAATTTCACACAAATCAAAATCCATTTCTCGACAAACTCTGTTTTCAAATTCACTGTTTTCGAAATCTGTGTTCAAGGTGACAGTTCTTAGGGTCTAAATAACACAAAGAGTTTCAACTCCTCTACACACTGACACAAATTACATAATGACACCTCCTAAAAGAGCAGTCAAATAAGGCATGAAAAGACAATTTCCCTTAGTCAATATTGCAAATAGCTGTTCTTAGCCACCGAAAAAATGATTCAAGTCAATTACATCATCAGAACTTTATCCTCCCGTATGATCTTCCCAAACTATTAACTAGAATTTTATATTACTTGAAGACGATTGAAATTGAGAATTTAGATAGTACCTTGAGACTATTTGCTGATGATGCAATTTTATACAGATCAATCAACACAGTGAATGACAGTGATATCCTACAGAATGATATTGACAACTGAATTAGTATCCTGGAGCAAGACATGGCAAATGCAGTTTAATGTGACTAAATGTCATACTATGAGGATATCTAGGAAGAAGGATCCTGTGTTGATGGATTATTACATCGATGGCCAAAAGCTGTATCCCGTGAACAACCATCCTTATCTGGGAGTTATGTTATCTAACGACCTAAGATGGAACTCTCACGTGGAAAATATTGTGGTCAAAGCAAATAAGTCTCTTGGTTTTGTAAGGCACAACCTTTACCCTTGTTCTGAAAGTACAAAGCGTTTAGCTTGTGTAACCATTATTAGACCAAAATTAGAGTATGCTACTGCTGTGTGGGACCCATATAGACGAGAACAGATTGCTTCAATTGAAGCTGTCCAGCAGCGTGCAGCCAGATTTATCAAAAGAGACTATAACAGAACCTCTTCCGTTACAGAAATGCTACAGTCATTAGATTTAGATCTTTTAGAGGATAGACGTAAAGCCCATCGATTGAATATATTTTATTTAGCAGTTAATAATTCGATTGCATTGTCTATACCTAATTATTTTTTACCTAAACAGCGTTTTACTAGATCATTTTCTAATGATTCATTTATTCAAGCTAACTGCAATCACGATTATTATTTTTATAGTTTTTATCCAAGGACAATGAGGGATTGGAACTCTCTACCAAGTGGTATTCGCACTAGTACAAATTTTTCATTATTTAAAGATCTCTGCTTCTTAGCTATTAGAAATAATTATTACTATTATTATTTTGATATTGTAATTTATTTAATTTATATTGGCTTGATGCGAAAGCGTTGTCAATTAATAAATGTAGATGTAGATGTAGGAATTTCTTGATAACCGTTCCATTCAATTCAAGTACAATTTTGGAAGCTTACCTAAATATTTCCCTACGATTGTCTGAAGTTTGATTTATCACATTTCACTGGCCAAATAAGCCTATTTTTGTCGAGACCCCTTTCGATGCCTGCCACACAGGCTATTCAAATTCAAAAATATGAAAGAGGGAATACTGAAGCCCTAGTAATTTCGAAAAGGCAAACGTTCCCCTAGAATGACCAACAGGTACAAATTTAATAGCGCCAATAAGATACATTTCTAGAGATAAAAAAGCACTCTGGATAGCCTAAAAGAGTTTTCAATGCATTTAGAAGGAAACCGTCCGCCGTTACGTGCCGCCTGTTCAACCATACAAAGGTTACTCTAACCATATCAATCATTTCATAATAAAAACTGTCGCCTGCTATTTGGAAACATAAGAATTCTTCACCTACAAGAAGTAACTTATAAATCCATGCATCCTAAAAGTGTCCGCGTTCGAAACCACTTTTTACGCAGCATATTCAAATGCCGGACGCCATTTTGTTTTCCAAACCAACTCCCTCCCAAGCTCCCTCGATATCAGAGTCCTAGCGGACACGGCTCTTATTTCATTTGCGTTCGTCTGTCTCTTATGACGCTTATTAACTCCGCTCCAGTTTTCAGTCTCTCGTGACCAATATATATATTATCACACTCTCACGAACTGAAGAAGTCCGATTAACTCTTGTCACGGAAACCCGTCTCCATCAGTGTCTC
>BLFK01000670.1:26864-34364 GCA_014634185.1 Astreopora myriophthalma | reverse complement strand
TCAGACGATGAAGTGAGTTTTATTCACTCCAAGGTTCTAAAGGTTCAACATATTTTTTGAACATTTGTACACGATGAAATAAGTTTATTCACTGCAAAACGTAAGAGCGTCATCATTTTCTTTTCAAAATTTCAGCAAAAGGACAAAAAAGGAAATTATAAAACTTCTTTTTTCTTTGTTTGTTTGTTGTTGTTGTTGTTGTTGTTGTTGTTGTTTTTAAGTCAGGCTTACTCGTCATCACTGTCCTCCAAAGGCCTCAGTCTCTTCCATCGAGGCAACGCTTTGGCTGTAGCTGGGTTACTGGGACTTTAGTGTGAGCTTTAGTGACTGGTTAACTGCGTTTATGTTGACCGAAAAATTGCCTCCTTGAATAACAGCCCCGCTGAGTAAAGCCATAGATTGTTGTGAGTCAGAAGTGGATGGATAAATGGCTGAATTAGCTGTTTCGTACGAAGACGTCTTGGTTGCAGTACCAGCTACAACACTGCTAAGTTCTTTGGACATTTGCATCTGCTGTTTTGTCGAAACTCTTTGCTGTAGTTTTTTACGCTTTTTAGATTTTTATCTCCTGACAATTGAGCGATATGAATCGGTGGAATATCATTTTCTCTGAGTGTCTGAGTCATAGTTTTTCCACCACTGTGATTTTGGGGCATAGTTTTTCATAAGACTGTTAAGTTTATGCCAACAGGACCAGCCTTGAACCACTCTTTCGCCTTAAGTGACTCAGTCTTTCTGTAAAAGAGTTGTTTGCAGCTTACAAAAAGGAGAATAGTCTTCATTTTCTCAGGTCTCTTGTGGGGGTAAAGCTTGTAGACTAGTACAGGATCTTTTTGTGATTCATCGGTGGCAAACTTTTTAGGCGACATTGCCCTAACATCACGACAGTCTGAGCCGGTTCTTGTCTTGGTTAATTTGTCTTTCATTAAACTCCCAAAATCTCTCGCCGTCTGCTGATTTCTTCCACTTTACATCGCCCTTGTACCTGTCTCTATGTTCTTTGCAGCCTCTGAGTCCAAAGTGCATGGCGTTATTTAACCAGAGTTTAAAACCGCTTGAGCGTACTTAAATCATCCCTGGTTAAAGCTACCGAAGCGTTTGGCTTATTTTCCTTTCCTTTTTTCTAACTCTTTTTGTTTCGACAGGAGGACTTTCTTTGTCTACTCAAATACGAGGTCATTCATAATACTGGCAGAGTACTTGTTCCTCTTCAGATGTCGTTCAAAACTTGCCAATAGACTTTGGTTCTTACGGAAATGATAAACTCACGCAAGTATTCTTTCAACTTCGTTGCTGGAATGTCTTCAATTTTTCTAATCTCATTCTTAGTTTCTAAAAAGCATAACAAAAGTCTTACATCTCGTTGTGTTTCTCTGAAGGTGACCTTTTTCCGCTTGTTCAGCAATGAAATTCTCAACAGAACCAGCGTCCACAAACCTTTCCGAGATCTTGAAAATAAAATGGCGGCTTGCGAGTTTTCGCCACAAGGATGACGTAGTTTCTCGAACGGTCTTTTTTTTCACTAGTGGAAAACGATGTTCATCCAATCAGACGCCAGACATGATGATTTTTCACTATTGAAAAATCATCGCGGTTTGCGTCGCCGATTGGCGGTGACTAAAAGGAAAACGATTTTTTTTGTCAATTCTGTGAGTAAATATCAGTACTTATATAATAAACATAAAATGCCGCACACAATCCAGTCAATACTACTTTATAGAGAAGTAAAGAACTGAAGTAAACTAAACCTCATTTTACTGCATCTTGGGTTCTTATGTCTGTTTGCAGTTGAGGGGTTCTGGCCTGGCTTTGCAATCCACTCCCAGAAAACTTAAAAATAGAGCAAGGCTAGCCTGGCGCTTCACAAGCTATGAGATCAGTGAACACTATGCAATCGAGGAGGATTTTATACGAAAAATTGACCTAGTCAGCTACTTCCACGTGTAGAACGACAACTATGTATATATACATGACGTCGCAAAACTCTTAAGACCTGTGCGATTTAGAACCCCAATGTTCTACATGCTCTCTAAAATACATAAAATCAACAACCCTGGCAGACCAGTTATCACACGGAGAAGATATCAGCTTATGTGGATGAGACCTATGGCAGAACGACTTCCCTCTTATATTCGACACAAGACAGACTTTATTCAGCGAATAAAAGTCTTGGGAAAACTACCCGTAGAATGTTACTTAGCAACATTAGAGGTCTCAAGCTTAGATACAAATATCGGTATCGATGAAGGACTCACTGTCGTTCAGGAGGAACAAACCGGGACAAGCCATCACCTTAGACTTTAACATGCCTTCTTGAGAAAGTTTTAAGATTGAGCAACTTCACATTCAATGAAGAACATTTCATTCAGATGAAGGGGACAGCAATGGGCACCCGAGTTGCACCCAACTTCGCTAATGTCTCTCTATGGGAAGATCCTAAAAGATTCATTCCCGAGATATTCAAGTTTTTCCTTAAAAATTGATGACTTCACAAATAGTTTAAGTAAGAATATAAATCACAAAATCAAGAATATCTCTTATTTAGATTAGATTAGGCAAGACAGCTTGGTAAAGACCGAGACTGTACATGTCATTGGTTGGTTTGGTGGGTGAGCCAATTTTGTTGGTTAGTTGGTTTTTGTCGGAGTGGGGAAAAGCGAAGAACTGACTGTTATAATTGCAAATATTTAGTGTAAATAGTATATTAATTTAAGTGTAATCGTTTAAGTTTTAAATTGTTCCAGTCAATTAAGACAATTCTAGATTATGGTTTCTCCTATATTTAATATCCCGTTGGACTAGTCCTCTTACATTAGAAAAACTGTTACTTGTATGTTAGTTTGGTGATTAAAATCATTAGCTATTTTTTTTTAAGTGTTGCGGGATTGAGGGAAAGGAGTTTGTATACATTATTGTTCATACTACTCTCTATTTTTCCTTTGTGTTCGTTGTGTGGCCCGGGGAAATACCCCTGGTGTCGAGGCACGACACCTGGACGAGTGGACGAGTGCCAATGGACGAGTGCCCATTTCCCTTTCGTAAACAAGCGATGCCATTTATTACGGTCGATGGCAATTCTTGGTAACCGAGCCTTTTGTCATAAATTAGACCAACAGTAGTTGAAATTGCAACTAAATAATTGAGGTGTTCGGGTTTAGCATTTGGCTTAGGTTAGGGTTAGTTTTAGGTACTAAAAACAGCTATTATTTATCTTTTATATAGAATGGTTAGATAGCCAAAATCTACGGAGCTTGGCCGAGCAACTCGGTGAGGTTGTGGTGAGTGACGTGCGCTATTAATCTGATAGCCCGGGTTCGATTCTTCAGTATGTAATTTTTATTTATTTGCAAAAACCAAGCTTATAACAGTGACAATTTTTCATATTTTTTCAATTCAATTTTTCAAAAAATTCAATTTTCAATTCAATTTTTCAATTTTTTCTATTTTTTTTTCACTGAATTTCCTTTTTTCTGCACTGGATTACCTTTTTTTCTGCATCGTGTTTCCTAAAACTGCATTTATCTTAGCCAATCAGAATCGAGAAATTTCTTCATGTATATTATTAGAATAATTTACTCGCGTTTATTTATTCCAAATACGAGTTACTTGTCAGTTTAATAAAGTTTCGGGTTCCCTAGTGTCTTTTTGCCCTCGCCCTTTGAAGAGTTGCAGAGAAATCCGTTTTCACACCTCCTAAATTTGCAATTCAGGCCCCAGTTGTTCGAAGAGTGGATAGCGCTATCCACTGGAAACGCCAACTGGTTTTGCTAGTAATAACATAGGTGACAAATTACTCCTTAATTTTGGCGCGAAATTTTAGCATTAATTTATAATTTCACATGTGAAATTACAATGTTGCCATGGCAACTTTTCCTACAGTGCCAAAATGGCGTCTGTAAGCGTAATTTGTCACCCACAATATTAATCAGCAATCAAATGGTATACTCGTGAAATTAGGGAATAATTTCACTTGCATTTTGTCCAAAATCAAATAATTTCAATCGCCTTAAGGCTTGGAAGATTATTTGATTCTGGACAAAACGCGCGTGAAATTTTTCTCTAATTTCACTCGTCACCATTTGATTACCCATAGTAATTATCCGCTGGGTAGCGTTATTCACCTTTTGAACAACCGACGCCAGAAATATATTACAAACTATACTATACTATACTATACTATACTATACCATACTATACTACGCAGCCCTACGGAGCCCGGTAAGTTACGGAGCCCGGTAAGTTACGGAGCCCGGTAAGTTACGGAGCCCGGTAAGTTACGGAGCCCAGTAAGTGCCATGGTCATCATTCCTTTTTTATAGCGTTTAGTCGAGTTTTTTTGTCGAGTTTTTTGTCGACTTTTGTGTCGAGATTTTTCTCGACTCTTGTGTCGAGTTTTTTGTCGACTTTTGTGTCGAGTTTTTTGACGAGTTTTGCCCGCGGGCTCATTTGTCTGTATCCTATGTTACTTCCACTTCCCCTTAGTTCTTCGTCAACAGCCTGATGAACCTCCCTTAGGTCACTAGGGTTTCTTCTTCTTCCAAGTCCTTTGGCTTTTAAGAGCCTTTTTAACTGTCTAAGGCTTAGAGTGATGCCATGAAATAATCCAAGAAACAACAAAATCTCTGAGTACTCTTGGTCAAGATGAAAATAGTTTCAGTGATATCATTACGTCTGCCAGAGTAATCTTGTAACGTGGGAATATAGTTTGGAAGCCGAACACCTGCACATGTGGGCGTTCTCAAAGTAACTGTAAAGAGAATAACAAGCACAAACGCGGCCATGTTGGCCAGTATCTAACTGAGAGGCCAACATTGCGAATGCATGCATGTCAAAAAAGTTGACATAATTTGTTTTATGAACGATTTCAACGCTCTCTTATTTTAATCAGAAATTAATAAAAAACTCGACTCAAAAGTCGACAAAAAACTCAGCCCAAAAGTCGACACAAAACTCGACAAAAAGGTCGACACAAAAGTCGACAAAAATCGACAGAAAACGCGACAAAAAAACACGACACAAAAGTCGACAAAAAATCTACACAAAAGTCGACAAAAAACTTCACACAAAAATGTTGCCAAAAAAGTCGACAGAAAAGTCGGCAAAAAAAAGTCAACAAAAAAGTTGGCAAAATAGATAGATTTCGGAGTATCTTAAGGTCTCTACGTGATTTACATAGAGGCCTATCCGAATACTTACACGCACGGACGCAGATTCACATGACGCATTCAACAATTTTAAACACCACATGGACGACACTACAGTCTTCCTGTTTGTTTTAGTCTTCGTTACTAAATTATAATCATTGACAACAAACGATATAAACCCAAAACGCCGCTTGAGAATGAAGAATTGATCCTTTCACTTGTCTATGCAATCCAAGTAATTGTGATTTAAAGCCGTTTAGTGTTCGATCAACTGACCTTAAACACGTTGCCGGGAAATGAGATGAAATGAAATACGATGGTACGAGCTTGAATTTTTGGGGGGTCTTCTTAACTAGTAATTGCTTAAATTGCCTATATAAACGAGGAAATCATTTCTTCATCGTCAAGTTTTGTACTTTTGGATACAGTTTTGAGCATGGTCTTGCACTGATACCAATTTGAGAAGAGGGGTGGGGAAACAGGAAACGGGAAACGGGAAACAGAAGATCATGGAGACTTCGTTGAAGCCCAAATAAGGTAAGTGTTCCAGGCATTTCTCCACTGAATTATTGCTTGTAGCAAACCAATTTGCCAAAGCCCCCCAAATGCTATCTTTTCCGCTACATTTTCATGGATAGCGCTATCAAATAAGGTAAGGTTGCAAAAGAATTGGCTGATTCTTCCCAAGAGCTTACATTTTTAGTTGTTCATTTGCAACAGTGAAAGCCCGTTCTCCAATGCTGTTGATAGGGTTGTCTAAAAGTGTTCTGTGATGGAATCAATAAAAACGAAAACAAAAACAAAATGGTTATAATCATCATCATAATCATTATCATGATAATAAAATCAACCAGTCAATCAATATTTTAAACAATCAATCAATCAATCAACCAACCAACCAATCAATCAAGGACTAAAATACAAGCATAATCCAGTCGCAGTAAGTGCGTACTTCATTTTTAAGGCACATCATCGGCACTCATTGAATAACAAAATACGTACTATTGTCGTATTTAATTCACACGAATTCAATTCAAGGTCCCATGGCCACAATCAATGAAATTAAACGCTAGCGCCAAGTATAAACTAGACCTAAGCCACACTGATATTTTCATTTGATGTGCGAAGGGCAATGAAGAGTTATGTTTCTACAAGGGTTACTCAAGTGATTCACGCACATAAATTGAAGTTTCGTTAAATTGTTGAAAGCCTCGTCAGGGATTTCTGTAAGGTTGTTCTTATTGAGAAATCTAAAAACAAAAAAGAAAACAAAGGTCAATTCTTCCCGTCGTCTTATCTTAAGGCCCCTCATTGTTATGAACCAATATGTTAGGGTTTCCGATAATCTTTACATGTGTCCTGCTTGTAAACCTCTAATAAGTATTTCTTGTCTCTGGGCTTACTTGGGTGGTAGCAGCCCACGTTAAGGGCTACAGATGGAAATTACTACATATGGTTCGCCTCAAGTTTGTAATTAGATTCTAATGGGCCTATATATCTTTAAAAATTAGACCGGCCAATACGGGCATGAGCCGGGGCATGCAGATTAAAGTAAAGTGAACCTGAAGATGAAAGGGATGAAAGTGTGAATTGTGTTTCTTCGCGCACAATTGGTGTAAAGATAAATGTGGGCGCGGAAAGCTATTAACACATTCCGAAATTATCCGATGACGTAGAAGAGAATTCTACGAAACCTGTGAACAGAAACACGCTAAACAGATAGGGGAAAACGAAACTGGATCTAGAGGAAAACATTCATTGGTACTTAATTTAAAAAAAAACTAAGAATTGGTAGAGAATGAACAAAGTCGTTTTGGGATTTTCTATAAATTGTTGGTCTTGATATTTTCCTGCGTTTCCCCAGTTAATTTATAATCACTATTCTGCGTGAGTTTGGGAAGGATGCCATAAAGGATTCGTCCAAAAAATATTTCCAAGCTTTTTATCTCTGATTTCACGAAAAAAATTGCGGCACAGCTGAGCTCTCTACTTGCGTTACCATAGCAGTGCGTTCCGCAAAATGGAAGTAGTTCTTGCAACAAGACCTTGCTCTTGCTCAGAGATATGTCCAGAAATGCACGCATTGCCGAAAATGGCAGAAATGGCGCTTAATCGCCAAAATCGCCAAACTGTAAACAGCAATTCAAATGAGATGGCAAAGGGGCCCTTTGGAAAGTGGCGATTTTGGCGAAAATGGCATATTTGGCAAGAATGGCAGATATGGCGCTTAATCACCAAAATCGCCAAACTGTAAACAAACATTCAAATGATATGGCAAAGGGGCCCTTTGGAAAGTGGCTATTTTGGCGAAAATGGCGGATTTGGCGAAAATGGCAGAAATGGCGCTTAATCGCCA
>BLFK01000670.1:0-24077 GCA_014634185.1 Astreopora myriophthalma | reverse complement strand
TTGAAAGGAATGAACCACACAAAAGGAAATGATGCTATTGTGATATTTGAGCGCATGACATTACTTTTGGTGAGTCAAGCGACATCGAAAGTAAGGAAATGTTTACTTAAAGGCCCACCTTCACCCCAGATGCATTGCGCGCCAAGGAACAGTTTTCATATATGAAAATCCCGCCGAGTTGCCGCCATCTTGTGCTATCGTTGGTTTTTGAACTTAGTAGTTATCACGCTTTTCGGCTAAAGTAATTCGACTGTTTTTCAAACGATTTTGATGAATAGTTTTCCAGTGTGGAGTATTTTGGTTTGTGTTTATCGCCTTTGTTGTCAGGCACAGTAGTGAATGCCTCGACTACGAACTGGTAAGCCGGCTGGAAGGCCAAGTCTTCCAGGCTCGGCGAAGCTCTTGCGGATCAGGGAATCGGTTTTCCAGCTATGGAGGAAAAGAAAAGCGACTATGGGATTCAATAAAAGCACGGACAGTGCATTTGCAGAAGTTTTGTTGCATCTATCGTCAAATCAAGACAGGAACACTTTCTTTAGGGGAGACAATTGTAGCTCGCACAGCGATCGTGAGGTTATCTTTTGTAGATTTTAGCTCCCGAGTTTTGTCACGCGTTGCAAGCATTTCCTTATCGATCTACTTTCATACTTTTTTTGATCGGAGTCGGCTAGCCCGGTTTTTCGCCCCACTACATCCCGCGATGTTGGTAAGTTTATTCAGACAAAATGTTTATCATGCTTACATCGAATTGAACTTTGACTAGCTACTTTTCCGGTGGCAGTGTTAACTTTATACGTTCCTATTTTTCATCAAATTTAATCATTGTCGATCATTCGGTAAATTCATCTTCTAACTGATTTCTCCGAGATGCTCCTGAGAAATTCTTCTCCATAGCAAGAAAGGAATCAGAGCGATCGTGAATATTACTTTCCCTCGAGCACGAGTCGTAGAGAAAACCAGCATGAACCGCTTGAGTGCGTACAACCAATAAGATCACGCGTTTGGACAATACAGCATTTCAAAACAAAAACAAACGACCGCATTGACTTTTGGGTGAAGGTGGGCCTTTAACCTGTGAAGTACATGGCACAAATACATAACCTTAACTGAAACGACTTCCATTCGTTGTTGTCAGATATATTTGATTCAGTTGTATTTGACAAATGTTGTTTGACAGTTAGGTAAAGCCGTTTTGTGATATATTTGATTCAGTTGTATTTGATGAATGTTGCCTCACAGTTATTGGGCCCTCTTATTAGGCAAGTAATTTGAACTTTTTTTTCAGTACTATTGTCTCACAGTTATAAACACTTCTTTAGTTATCTACTTTGAAGGGGCCACTTTTGGCATCCAATTTGAATATTTTGCCACATTCTGGATATCGCCAGCCCTCTGGCGATTTTTGCCAAAGTCGCCAATTTCGCCAAAATCGCCATTTTCACCAAAATCGCCACTTTCCAAAGGGCCCCTTTGCCATCTCATTTGAATTGTTGTTTACAGTTTGGCGATTTTGGCGATTAAGCGCCATTTCTGCCATTTTCGCCAAATACGCCATTTTCGCCAAAATCGCCACTTTCCAAAGGGCCCCTTTGCCATCCCATTTGAATTGTTGTTTACAGTTTAAGGATTAAGCGCCATTTCTGCTATTGCCATCTCATTTGAATTTTTTTGACGATTTTTTTTTTAAGAACCGTATCATCTTTAAGATTCTCTTAATTACGTTTAAGGCTTTACATGGGTTAGCTCCGGGCTATCTCTCTGATTTAATTACTCCGTACAGGCCATCACGCTCTTTAAGGTCTATGGTCGCCAACTTACTCATATTACCTAAGTACAGAACTAAAACATATGGAGAAAGAGCTTTTGCCGTAGCTGGCCCAACGCTTTGGAACTCATTGCCCCAATCTATGAGGGAATTAACATCTGTCAATCAATTCAAAGCTCATCTAAAAACTTATCTTTTCGATAAGTAACAACTACATTCTTTTTTTTCTTTCATCATTGTAATTGTATTGTAATTTAGTTCAACTGTATAGAAATTTGTAAATAGTTATCAATTTTTTCATTATTTCTATTTAGTATTGTAAGAGCGCCGAGGCGTAGCGAGGCGCTCCAAAAACTGTAATTATTATTATTATTATTATTATTATTTGGCGATTTTGGCGATTAAGCGCCATTTTTGCCATTTTCGCCAATGCGTGCATTTCTGGACATAAGTGCTTGCTCAGACCTATCGAGGGTAAAACGGCACACACTCACCTGCAAAATGAGATCACGTGATGTCGAATTCACGCCAGATTTACGGGTCTAAGAATACAAGTTGCTGACCGGATTGACACTCACCGGGTGCGATATAGCAGAACAAGGTACGACACCCGTCACATTTACAGCATAACATGATACAGTATAGCATTATTCGGTACGATGTAATGGCGTCGCCGATACGAAACAACTAGCTACGGTTTAATTTAGAACACAGCATTACCGGTAGATCACTATATAAGTGTGTAGTACATATAAGTGTGATCACTGTACAAGTGTGTGGATCACTTCTTCAATTCATAGCATTACCGGATAAGATATAACAGTACAGCGGGTATGTCACAACAGTAGTGGTATGGGGGACTTCACAGCGGTTTGGGCGGTTGGAAAGGGAGGCTTCTGATTGGTCCATTCAAATTTTCCTGCCCAAACGGAGCACGCTGATTGGTGGATTTCAAAACACAGCCATTTTGAGTAATTAAGACCGGGGATGACGTCATCACGCTCGAGACCGGAAATGACGCCACGAAAAAACCGGAAGTCGCGCTCAAAACACGGGTTTGATTGAAGTAAAACGAATTTTAATCAAAACGAAAACCTATGTACACACGGGAACGTGGGGGACTCCGACCCAGTCCCCATCCCTGGATTTTTTAAAAAAACCACAACGGCTATTTACAATTTGTGTTCCACGGGTCCGGTGCCTCTTCGTCTGTGTAGGGGGGTGTCTCAGGCATGACGAACCTGTACTCGCCGTCGTCTGTCGAGAGCTCGGCATCCATCACGTCATCCTCGTCGAGGTCCCCGGACACGAAGCTGAAGGTGACGGTGGACGTCGTGTCCGAGGACAGCTTGTCATCCGCATCCGTGTCCTCCGTCTCGGTGTCGGTGACGCTGACCGTGTCCCCGCCCTCACTGGCTGCGTCCGCTCGTGGGCATAGAAGGGGAGACCGAGCACGCGTTCTCGCACGTACCGAGCGGTCTTGCGATCGGCCACGTCCAGGCGCCGCCAGAGGAACGCTTGAGCGTAATGTTTGGACCTGTGATGTTGGCCGGTCCAGTCGCACCAGCCCAGTTCCCACGGGAGAAAGGTGGCAGAGGCGACAGAGCCTTCTCCGGGACCACAGGCGGGGTGGGCAACAGGGGTGGCAATGGATCCGGCTCGGGCTTGAGGGGAGGGATGCTGGCGAACAGTTCCTCCAAGGTCTGCGGTTCGGGCGTGTCCAGTTGGGCTGCCTTAGACACGGAGGTAGTGTTGGTAGGGGTGGACACGGGGGCCGGTCGAGTCCTCTTGCACGGCAGTGGGCCTGCAGCATCCCGGGGTGTGGTGTCGTTTTCCAGCCGGGTGCTCAACTCAAGATGCTGGCCGCCTTGGGTGCGGCGTTCGGCGGCGGCTTTTTGGCGGGCTTTCTGACGGGCGGCAGGTTTGTGACGGCACGTCAAGGAATCCGTCCGCGCCCCCGACAGGTGGTCCATCCTCTTGGGTGGGGTCTTTTTCTTCGTCTTCTCGGGGCAAGGATACTTGGCCGGAGACAGAGTGCCATACTCCCAAGAGATCACGTTGTGACCGTGTCGAGACCCTCCAATGATGCAGAGGCCACCAGTGCCACTCTCTTATAGGGGAGGGTCCCACGACCGCTAAGCACGACGGGATGACCTCATCGTCGTCCAACGGGAGCGCGCCGGGAAAGTACGGAGCACGTGCCCTGCCACGCCTTGGGGAGTCCGGAAAAGCTCGGAGCACGTGCCCTGTCACGTGCACGTGGGCAGGTTCCCGGCAGACCGAGCGGGCGTGGTACGCTCCCTATAAGAGGGAGAGGACGTGACCCATTCAGCAAAGCATGGGGTTATGTCGAGGAGGTCAGAGCCTGTTGTTACGCATCTGACCGTGGATTCCGATGGCGTGGGAGACGAGCCCACCCTCCCAACCGTGGAGCCCGATCCAACCCATGGAGTGGGAGATGACGCGCGCGACCCCTTCGCACGCGATCCCGACGGGCTGGGCGGCCCAGGAGGCAGCTACGCCCTCGCTGGCAGACGTGAGTTATCAGGCCTAGTACCGAGACCTCGATTCGTCCACCTACCCGACGGAAGAAGCGTACTTTTTGGAGCTGATACGACAAGGTCTGGCGGCGGGTTACACGTTCGACGAGACCTACTGGCATTGGCTGCAAGATTTCGCCAACGCCCTCGGATGCTCGGACACGGGTCCCCAACACCAACCGACCACACGTCATGCTTTCACCCCCAGAGTCCCTCCGTCGATGTCGACGAAACAGGGCGACCCCGAAGCCCCCCGTCCCCGACCCGACACCAGTGCCAACGAGACACCACGAACGGGTCCGGGCACAACTGCGCGATGAGTTCCAGAGCCTCTGCGAGACCAGGGAAGCATGGAAGCAAGTCACCCACCAAGTGCAAACGCGGCTCCGTCAACGAGCCAACCGAGAAGCCGAGGAACGACGGCTGTGGCACGTGCGTTGCGACCGCGTGTTGGATCGCGTCTTGTGCGACAGCTGTAAAGAAGACAAAGACCTGGCCTACTTTGACGCACTGGACGGTACGTACGAGAGGGCCCGCGCGTGGACGCCCGCCGACTGCGCGGAATGTCGACCGTACAAACCTTGTTTCTACGCACCCGAACGTCTCGAGGAAGACACGTGGCACGCGTGTCCCGTGGAACCCGACCACGTGTGAACTTTTTTTTTGTAAAAATGAGTCAATAAAAGACGTTGTGTCAAACCCAGTGTGTATTCATTTCTTTTGAGACATCATAACGGAGGTATGTCTAGTGACGGGAGGCACGCGAGGCACCCACATGCTGGCCGACCAGGTGGCGACCCAGCTGGGCATTCCTTGCCGCGTGATGGTGGGCCTGTCGCATGCCCGCGCCTGGAAAGACGTGACACCTTTGACGGACGACGCCTTGGAAGAAGGGTGACGACCCTTGTGCCAAGTACGACCCCCGCGTCCCAATGAGTGGTTGCACCTGCCTGTGTGGGAACTCTTGAGCCGCAATTACCACATCGTCAAGGACGCCGACACGGGGGTGGCGTTCGGGACCCCGGAGCAGGACGGGGTGTTGGTGCATGGTGGGACGGTTTGCAGCGTGGCCTTGGCACGTCAGCAAGAAAAGCCCATCTTCTTGTATGAGGTGGGGCGCAACGCGTGGTTCGTGTTCGGCTACTTTGCCTACACCTGCCCTCATTTTGCCCCGACCTGGACCGTGAATGGCGATGACGACGAGATCCCGATGCTGTCGGGCTGCATTGCCATGGTGGGGACACGCTACCTGGAGCAATTCCCTCGGGCCGTGCAACAATTGAAGACCCTGCTGTGGCGCGCCTCGCCCAATGCCGAGCAGTATCGGGCCCTGCCCGCTTGATTTGAAACGTTATGTAAAATCTGAATCAATAAAAGAAGGGGTCGTAAAGCGTGTGGGTTCATTCGCGAGTGAGATGTGGGGCGAAACGGGACGACGCTGGGTGCACTGGCACTTGATGCGCTGGCTGTGTACCAGTCTGATCGACTCCGTGGGTGTGCCGTGTCGATGGCTCGACCTGGATGGCTCCGACGACGAGCAGGACCTCGAACCCTCCATGACCGTCTTCGAGGTCTTGCTCGAGCACCCTCTGTTTCATTGGGGGCACTACGCCGCCTTCGTGACGTGGTTGGTGCGTCAGAACTCGGACCCCGAGCCCTGGTTCCACCTCGTCCATAAAACGTATCCCGGCCGCTTGCCGAGCATGGGCCAGTTGCTCTGGATCCCCGTATGATGGTGGCTTTGTCCGCCCCCGGCCCGAAGAAGAAGATGTCTCAGAAGCGACGCATTCCCGCCTCACGCAAATGAAAAAGACCGTCCTCCCAGCATGTGAGGGCCCGGTATGTGGACCCGTCGGCGCTGGGGACCTTGGGCGGGATCCGACGGTTCGCCGATGCCCAAGGTCTGTCGCTCCGTGATGCCCGAGCGGCCTTGGAAGGCGATCTGGCGTATACGTTGCACAAACCCCAACGCCGTCGATTCCCACCGCGCCGGTCCTGGTGTTCAACATGGACGAACAGTGGGTGGCAGATCTGGTGGAAGTGCAACGCTTGGCCCGTGACAACCACGGCATCCGTTACTTGTTGACGGTGGTGGACGTCTTGTCCAAGTTTGCGTGGGTCCGGCCGCTCAAGACCAAGACGGGGGCTGCTTTGGTCCGAGCCTTCGGATCCATCTTGAAACAAGGTGGTCGATGCCCGCAAAAGTTGCAGACGGACAAGGGCAAAGAATTTTACAACCGACCGTTTCAGACCTTGTTGAAACAGAAGGGCATCCATCATTTTTCCACGCACGGGGATGCCAAAGCGGCGGTGGTGGAATGGTTCAATCGCACGTTGAAAGGGCGCATGTACCGCTATTTCACAGCGGCCAACACGTTGCGGTTCGACGACGTGCTACACGATTTGGTGAAAGGCTACAACGCCAGCCGGCATCGGAGCATTGGCCGAGCGCCTCGAGACGTGGCCTCGAAAAACGAGAGTGAAGTGTGGCACGCATTGTACGGTCAGAGACTGCGGAAGAAGAAGAAGGGGCCACGACCCCGATGGAAGGTGGGCGATCGCGTGCGGTTGGGCAAACACCATCGCCCGTTCAAGAAAGGGTACTTGCCTGGTTGGACCGAAGAAGTGGTCGTGGTGTGTGCCGTGCGCCCGGGACCCGTGCCCACGTACAAGGTGGAAGAGATGGACGGCACGCCGTTGGAAGGCACGTTTTACGAGCAGGAGTTGCAGAAAGTGACGGTGGACGACGACGCCCTGTTCCGCATCGAGAAAGTACTTAAACGCAGTGGAGATAAGGTCTTGGTGCGTTGGAAAGGGTGGCCGAGCAAGTACGACAGTTGGGTGGCCAAGAAGGATGTACAGACTCCGGGATGAGCGAAGAATTTTTCGTGACGTTGCCCAGCGACGCCAGCAGCACCGAATTCACCGGCAACACGGCGGCCTGGTTCAAAGTCTGGTTGCCATACCCATTGCGTCTGAAAGGCCGCGGGTGGCAAGTGGGGTTGAGCAGCCTGTCGTTGCCGGACGCCCGCGTCGATCTGTACGACTTGGTGGGCCCGAGCGAGCACCTGCTCTACAGTCAATGGTACGTACTGCCCGCGGATGGGTCGGATGAACTGACCAAAGTGAAGCGAGTCAAGATGGCCGACGTCGACCATCTGGAATCGGTGGTGAACAGCGAATCGTTCGTGAAAGCCATGATCGACGTGGTCGATTGTGCGAGGTGGCCCATCGACGCCCAAGGGTACGACCTGAAGGATGCCAACGGCAAACGCTTGTACGTGACCTTTCGCTTGGAGCAGCAGGGGACCGACCATGATCTGATCGTCGACAATACCCACACCCGGATCCACGGGCCCAGTACGCCCGTCTTGATTCTCAGTCGCAAATTGGCCTACAAGATGGGGTGGCTGGCGTTGACGAAAGAAGGCAAGGATGTCCTGGGTCCGAACCTGTGCATGGAGTTCCCGAACGACCAGGTGCCGACCTTGATGGGCTGGAGCAGAGACTTGCTCGATAGCGAGACCCATCGGCCCATCTGGTGGTCGGTGACCAAAGATCGGTCCGGTTTCGTCTACCTCACCCTGAGCATGAACTGCAAATGGCGGTTCCAGAACCTGAACAACGCGTTTCGCACGGTGGTGGGGTACCCGACGCGGACCTTGCACGTCTATTGCAATGCCAGGGGCAGCAACATCGTGGGACAGCAAGTGACGGACCTGTTGTGCGAAGTCCAGTACAAGCGCCAAGGGTGAGGCACGGTGTACTTCGAACCGTTGCACGTGCAGTAGCATCCCGTGCGCAACGACTTCATGGAAGTCTTGGAAATGCAAGTGTCCGAGACGGACGGCATGTTGGTCCGGTTTGGGCAAGGCCGCACCCTGTTGACCTTGCACTTCCGACGGGACGTATAAAGCGCACCAGGAAGGCACGGGCCGCAGATCATGGACGCCTTTTACGTGACCTTGCCCAGCGCCGGCGACGACGCCGGGTTCCCCGACAACACCAACGTGGCCTTCCACACCCGCATGAACCCGCCCCTGTGGTTACAAGGCGGACGGTGGTCGGTGGGGTTGATCCATTTGAGCGTGCCGGACGAGGAGGAGGAGGACGACGACGACGAGGACGAGAGTTGGCAAGACGCGTACCCGTGTGGCACGTTGATCGCGTACTTCTTTTCGTTCGAAGAAGACCGGCAATGGGTGGATCATCCGAGCATCCGTGCTGACACGCACATCGAGGATGTGGCCGACCGTTGCCACGACGGGGCGTCGTTCGTGAAAGCGGTGGTGGACGATCTATGACGCAAGTATTGGAATAAAGTGCAAGTGGGGTGGTACTGGATGGAAGACAACGCCACCTTTATGCCCAAGTTTCGTTGGCCCGAGCCGGACACGTTAGTGATCGACAAAGAACGGGTCGTGCACGACGGGGACATTGGGTTGGGCGTACACCGAGATCTGATGCGTCGGATGGGGGGCACAGACGCCCAGGGTCGCGTGCCCGGCCCTCACTTGACGAGGCTGCCAACCGTCAATCCCGTGACCCTGGAGAAAGATTGGGCCGGGCAAACCGTGCCAGCCTGGGAGATCGTCAGCAACAGCACGATCCTGTACCAACAATACTCGTGGGAAATGAGCGGTTTGAGTGACGGTTGGTTCGAGACACTCTTCGAACGTCGCCAGCGGCCACGACCCAGTCGGATGTCCCGCAGCCGGACGTGGTACGTGCACAGCAACGTGGGTCAGAGTCGTCGGGTGGGGACGCGGTTGACCGACGTCTTGCGCGATGTGGACGTGCAGATTACGGGTGGGGGTCGGACGCACTTCGAACCCCACCACGTGCAGTACGTGCCGGTGCGTCAACTCTTCTTCAAAGTTTTGGACGTGTGCCTGACCGACGGCGACGGGCAGCCGGCCGCCCGTGGGACGGGGCGTAACGGTCGTTACCTTGCACTTCAAATGGAGTGAACCATAAAAAACAGAGAGCCCCGCCGAGCACGAAAGCCCAGCATGCGAGGAGGCAGTCTGACGTGGTACACGCCCGGACATGGTTTGGGGGGCATCTTGTTGTCGGGGGTCAAGACGTTGTTGAAATCGGGGTTGGACGCTTCGGGGTGGCACGGCGGGGTGCACCTTGTTCATGTGGAACAACGTGCCCAGCGGATCGGTGGACCGGGGCATGCTGAACCCGCGTCAAGACGGCAACGTGCGAGTCCTCTTCTGTCTGGGGGCGGCCAAAACCCACGTCATCAACGTGGTGTTGTACGCCGAATTCGAGAACGTGTTGGAGATCAACCCTGAAGGGGCCGTGCTGTACAACGTGTACCAGGTATAAAGTCGTGCCCATGCGAGAGCCCAGCTCAAACATGGAATTCGCGGCCACCAACGACTGGCAGTTGGACTTTTTGGCCTGCAGCGATCCCGCCTTGGCACGGTCTTTTGCAGGGGTGTTTGCCAGCGACACATTGCCGACGCCGCCCGAGCGAGACAGCCTGCTTGGGTATATCGTCAACACGGACCCACACGACCAACCGGGCACGCATTGGATCGCCCTGTGGACCGAAGACGACCGATGCGAAGTGATGGACAGTTACGGCTTGCCATTGGTGACCTACGACTGTCGCCCCTTGATGCAGTGGATCGTGAGCCATTGGAGGTGGATGGACGTGAATCGACAGAGTCTGCAGACCATCACCAGCCAGAGTTGCGGGCATTACGCCTTGATGTATTTGGCCGGCAAGTGTCGGGGTCACACGTTGGACAAGTTTGTGGACCTGTTCGACCCTCAGGATCTGGTGCACAACGACCATCGAGTGGGCCAGTGGTTGAAACGCGAGATCCGACGTCAAGGTGCTGACTGGACCCGTTTAGATTTTAAAGACGGGTCCCAGAGTAACGCATTGTCAATAAAACGTTGAAAAATGAATGAAAAAAGTCTGTGTGTTTCTGGGAGGGTCGACAAAAAAAGGAGCATTGGCCGGGTTCCCCTCAAGTGGAGTACCGCCGCAGCCCCGATCTTAAAGAAAGGGTCGGTCGAACCCATATAAACGTCCGAATGCGTGGGGGCATCCATGTGGGAGCAAGTTGTTGCATTCGCCCAGCAGTTCGCCCTCTTGGTGGTGGGTCCGTTGGCGTGTGGCAAGACGGTGTTCGTGACGCGTCTGTTGGTGCAGGCGTCCTATCATTTCGCCGTGCCTCCCTAGACCGTGCATTACTGTTACGGGGGCCTGGCAAGATGGGTTCCAGGCGTTGAAAGCGTCGGGCGTGCACCTGCATGAGGGGGTGCCGGATCCGTCCAACTTGACGGCCTCGTTCCCGTCCACGAACAGAACGGGGCAGCACGGCGTGTTGGTGCTGGAAGACCTGATGGCCGAGGAGGCAACGACAAGCGCGTGTTGGATCTCTTCACCAAAGACTCACACCATCACGGCATCACGGTGGTGTACCTGTGCCAAGACATTTTTCCCCCGGCAAGTATGCCAAGACCATTTAGCGCAATGCTCGTTACGTGGTGGCATTCAAGCACCCACGGGATCGGTTGGGCATGCGGAATCTGTTGATGCAAGTGTTTCCCACGCATTGGCGGGACGTGATGGCCGTCTAAGAACGTGAGACACAACGCCCTTACGGATACCTCCTCATGGATTTGCATCCGGCCTCCAACGATCGGTACCACGTCTTTGCGAACGTATTAAAGGACGAAGGGTGGACGCAGACGTTCACTTGTCAGGTCTCGGACGCTTAGAGACACCATGGCCACGCGGTATCCTGTGGGCATGGGCGCCGCGGCCGGGCACACGGTCCATGCCGCCGAACGCGACTGAGCAGCCACCGAACGATGCCTGCCCACGCCCCAACCCGACGTGAATCTTGCCTACACCTCGCTTCATCAACACACCACGTTGGACGAATTGTTCGCTTCCGTGTCGGCGCCATCCCCTTTGATGATGGGCACCTCAATCGTAACCGGGGGCATGCCGTCGCCTCGCCAGACGACCGCTGCCACGGTGGGCGTGGGTTCCACCTCCTCGGACACGCAAGCCGCCCGGATTGCTCCCATCAATGCCCGGTCGTCAGTGGGGCACAAACAGCCTCGAGCCTGATGCCTGCATGCTCCGGCTTCGTCGCCGTAATCCGGAGGGAGCAGCAGAAACAGCAGCTGTCGGAGCGTGAGAGGGCGTCCCCGACAACGTGGCGGGGACGGAGGCGGCGGGGGCGACGGCGACAGCGGTGGGGACGACAATGGAGGCGGCAGTGACGACGACGACGATCGTCCAGGACGGTATTTGAACCAAGAAGAATTGCGACGGCAATTGGATCTGTTGGCCGAAGATCAACGGCAACGGGCTCGGGGTGGGACCATCGCCAGGGTGACGCACACCAACACCATCACCACCGTCCATAAAGACAGCGCACCGCCGTTGGTGCGACAAACCTCGTCGCATCTGTCGACTCCGAACTTGTAAAAATGACCAAGACACCTGTGTCACTGTTGACGTCGACGCCGACCCCTTTGGAAAGCTGTATGCCCGACGCCTTGCAACGGTTTAATTCCTTGTTCGCCTTCTACCACTGGCAATCGTGGTGTCATCGTCGCTCCTTCACGCACGTGCGACGGGTGCACGCCACGTGGAACGGAGTGGCCCTCTTGATCGTGGCGGCCGGGTTGATCGTCGGGCCCGTGTTGGACGATACTCTGTTGGTGGCTTGCCTGGCAGCCATGGGCACGGGGGTCAAGGGGTGGACGGATTTCAAGAAATTCGCCTTCAAAGCGGACATGGCCTGTTGGGCGTACACCACCTACGCCAAGACATTGATCGAATTGCGCACGTACATGTGCAGTGTGCCTTCGGACCCCATGGCTAGTTTTTTGTTCAAGATGCAGACGTTGGACGACGTGGTGACGGACGTGGCCCTTCCGTTGACGGACCAGTGCCTGGCCACCTATGCGGCCCGCTTCGAGTACGGGACACCCGTGAGCGGATCGAGGATGCTATAAAAACCCGGAAGGCACCGGCCGAAGTCCAACGATTGCACCCTCTGCCCGGGTGGGAAGCATGGGCTGAAGGCAAAAAGACGTGACGGAAACTCGATGGCACCGACTACTAGAGCGCAGGCCCGATGACGACAAGCACCCCCTCCTCCCGAGAAAAAGAGGCGACAGCACGGGTGGGGGTTGGACGTGCAGAAATGGTTGGGCAAGACCGGTTTGGAATTTCATTGGCCAGTACATGGGGCCCGGCACGCATCTGCAAAAACGCCTGAAACGCGGGGATCCGGGCATCAACCGGCTGGACAAGATCACCGAAGTGCACGACATCGATTATGCGAAAGCTCAGACGTTGCGAGACAAGCACGCGACGATCCGGATGATCCGGGCCACACCGCTCTCCCGGGGAAAAAGACGTGGACTGAAGCCATCGTCAAGAAAATCATGCAAGCCAAGACACGTTTGAGATTGTAAGGTCTGTTTTTTAATGTCAATAAAAAAGTCAAAAACGAATAAAAACACGTCTTCTTGCGTCTACGGGTTGTGCAGGCGCCGCAGTCAGTTTATGTTCTGGCGGTGTTCCGGGTCGAGATGGGCGCAATATCAGCAATCGTACTACGCCAGGCAGCACACGTCCCAGCCCATCCTCTGCAAGACAGGGGGGCGTCAGGAACCTTCTCGTTGCAGTCGTCGCAGCCTGATGTCCCGTCGATGAAGGGGATTGGGGTGCTCGCATCGGCAACACTCGCGGTAAAAGAAGGCGAAGATGCAAATGTCTCCATCCGTGAACTGTTTTCAAGAAAAACAAAAACGGCCGTGGGGAGGGTGACCTAAGACACGATCGAGGAGGTTCGCCCACAACCGTTCTTCTCGAGCCTGGCGTACCGCTTCCATGTCTTGGGAGGTGTGATTACAATAACAGCACTCTTTGAAGAAGCGCCCGCACTTGCACACGTCCCAGCCCATGCTCTGCATGTTTAAGAAACAAACCAATAAAAAAAAGAGAGGGTCGTCAAAGCGTTCGCCAGAGGAGGAGTCCACGCGTTCGCACCTCGGGGGCCATGAACGTGAAGTAATGATGGCGTCGGCCGTAGCTCGTCACGCAATAGAGCAGGCAGTGGTGTCCCGGAGGAAGGATCTACGGGAAAGAGATGATTCGAGTTCGAACGATGAAGCCGGGACATCCAGACGGACAGGAGTAGGTGATGAGGTTCGAGGCACAGTGCTTGCAGGGCACTAAAACCTAAGGGGAGACCAACCCTTGGGTGGACGATTCGCCAGACCTCCGAACTGGGGCAACACAGTTTTCGCGGATACGACGCGTACTTTATGGTGAAACGTCTGACCGAACGCAAACAGATGTTCGAGCAGACACGCATGGGCGGCAAGTTGTTGCAACTGACGTACAAGGCGGGGCACGTCCGATTCATCGACTCGCTCTCCTTCTTTGCCATGAAGTTGTCGGCCTTCCCCAAGACCTTCGGCCTGGATCCCACGCAGGTCAAGAAGGGGTATTTTCTCACTTGTTCAATACCCCGGACCATGCCGACTACGTGGGTCCTCTACCCCTGAATGACACCTATGCGCCCGAGACCCTGTCGACCACCGACCGAGCCGCCTTCAACGCGTGGTACGACGAGCAAGTGGCTGCCGAGACGGAGTTTGACCTGCAACGCGATCTGCTGGAGTATTGCATCTCCGACGTGCATCTCCTCAAACAAGGGTGCTTGGTGTTCTGACGTGACTTCAAGGCTTGCACGCGGTTCTGTCCCTTTGACAAGATGACCATCGCCGGAGCCTGTCTGCACGACCTGCGTCTCAATCGCATGGAACCCGACACCCTAGCGTCCGAACCCTTGCAGGGATGGTGCCTGGCACCCAAGCACTCCCAAGTGTCCATGGAGCGGTTGACCTGGGAGGAACACGCCGGGCCGCCTGGGTCGGTTTGACAGAGGAACAACGGCAAGAGCACGAGGAACGGTTCCTGGATGACAGATCAGAGGCTGATCACCCTCTCTTCCGCTCGTGGATCCAACACGCCTGCAACCAGGGCGAGTACCAGATCCCGGACACGTCGTGGCTCGTGGACGGGTACGACCCGGACACCAACACCGTCTACGAGTTTTTGGGGTGCTTCTGGCACGGGTGTCCCAAGAGCTACCCACAGCGGTCCGAGACCTTCCATCGTTTGGACGACCAGTCCATGGACGACGTGTACCGCTTCACCATGGAACGGCTGCAGGATCTGGGCCGTCTGGGTTTCCACGTCAAGACCGTGTGGGAATGCGAGTGGCGGAACCGTAAAGCGACCGATCCCAAGGTCTGAGCCTTCGTGAACGAGGCGAGCCTACTGCCACCCCTCAAGCCCTGGGACGCTTTCTTCGGGGGTCGCACCAATGCAGCTTGGCTGTACTACGCCGTCGACGCCCAACGCGGGGAGGAGATCCGGTACGTGGATTATACCAGTCTGTACCCGTGGGTCAACAAGTACAGTCGGTACCCCGTCGGGCATCTGACGTTCCTGTACGAACCGGACACCACGGACTTGTCGTCGTACTTCGGGTTGGCGTCGTGTACGATCCTGTCGCCAGACACGTTGTTCCATACCGTCCTGCCTTACCGGTGCAGTGGCAAACTCACGTTTCCGCTGTGCCGAGCGTGCGTGGAACGGGACCTGGACAAACCACTCCACGAGACGCCCCTCGAGTGTGACCACGCCGACCATGAACGGGCCCTGACGGGTACGTGGTGTACGCCGGAGCTCCTGAAAGCCGTGGAGATGGGTTACGTCATCCAACACGTGCACGAGGTCTGCCATTTTGCAGAGACGCGCGTCGTTTTGTTTGCAGACTACGTGAAGACCTGGCTGCAAGTCAAGACCGAAGCGTCAGGGTGGCCGCCCGGGCATGACACGGAAGCCCAACGTCGAACTTACGTCGAGGACTTTACCCGGCACGAAGGCATCCAGTTGGACGCGGCTAACATCGCCAAGAATCTGGGTCAGCAGTCTTTGTCCAAACTCATGTTGAACTCCATGTGGGGCAAATTCGGGCAGCGGGACAACTTGATGCAAGTCAAGGAATTCACCGAGCTGCAGACCTTCTGCCTTTTCATGGACAGCGACCAACACAACATCCGCTACGTGAGTTGTCTGGACGAGTACCGAGTCGAAGTGTACTTCCGGGCCCAAGATCACTATGCCAGCCTCAATGTCAACACCAACGTCTTCATGGCGTCCTTCACCACCTGCTGGGCCTGCTTGAGGTTGTACGACCCTCTGGAACTGTTGGGGGACCGGGTCCTCTACTACAACACGGACTCGGTCCTCTACGTGCATCTCCCGGACCAACCCGACGTTACCCTTGGCACGCATCTCGGCGAGTTCACGGACGAACTGAAACCCGCGCAGCACATCGTGGAATTCTGCTACGTGAGTTGTCTGGACGAGCACCGAGTCGAAGTGTACTTCCGGGCCCAAGATCACTATGCCAGCCTCAATGTCAACACCAACGTCTTCGTGGCGTCCTTCACCACCTGCTGGGCCCGCTTGAGGTTGTACGAGGCTCTGGAACTGTTGGGGGACCGGGTCCTCTACTATGACACGAACTCGGTCCTCTACGTGCATCTCCCGGACCAACCCGACGTCACCTTTGGCATGCATCTCGGCAAGTTCACGGACGAACTGAAACCCGCGCAGCACATCGTGGAATTCTGTTCCGGCGGGCCCAAGAATTACGGGTACGCATGCAACGACGGCAAGATGGAGTGCAAGGTCAAAGGTTTCTCGCTCAATGCGGAAGGGTTGGCGCAACTGAACTACCAGGTGTTATGTCAAAACACTTTGGACGAACTGCGTCACCCCTTGGAGGCACCACGCAAGACCCGCATTCATGAAGTGCGAAAAATCGTGCGGGAACCCAAGACCTACACACTGCACTCCCAACCGGCCGACAGACCGGCTTGGTCTTTAGCAAACGCATGCTGGATCCCGTCACCCATGCCATAACGTACCCATACGGCTACCGAGACCCGACCCTGGCCAAGGCTGACCTCGACAACATCCATCTCAGCGAACTGCTGTCGGACGACGATGAGGACCTTTTGTAAAAATCGTTTTGGGGTGTCGGAGGGGACCTGGGTTGGCACCGAGGGGTTGGGTCTGTTAGAGAGGGTCGGCGTTGTGGCCTGCACTGTCGTGATGTCCCCCTTCACGGCGACCACCAGGTTTTCTCGCCCCCGGCTTTCTTTGTAATTCGTTTTCCTTGCTTGGGATGGGAGCATCCCTCGGACCTCCCCCATGTTCCCGTGTGTAAAAATAGGTTTTCGTTTTGATTAAAATTCGTTTTACTTCAATCAAACCCGTGTTTTGAGCGTGACTTCCGGTTTTTTCGTGACGTCATTTCCGGTCTCGAGCATGATGACGTCATCCCCGGTCTTAATTATTCCAAATGACTGTGATTTGAAATCCACCAATTAGCGTGCTCCGTTTGGGCGGGAAAATTTGAATGGACCAATCAGAATCCTCCCTTTGCAACCGCCCAAACCACTGTGAAGTCCCCCATACCACTACTCACAACAGCTATGATATAATGCCTCACGCAGTACGATCCAATTACATTTTTCCCCAGTATCCAATCCATAACTGGCTTCCTTAACCTGCATCATTTAACCGAGATTTGGGGAAAAAGCATGCACTGTACATTATAATAATGAGCTTCATTTAACTATTGAACACCCACTTGCCACTTTAATAAGTTTTATTCTGTCTGACGCCAGACGATTTTACTCGTCACTGGGGGACATCTCGGGCATTAAAGGGTTAATTGGCAAAATTTATTTAGAGCGGGGCACTAATTGGGGACACTGTACGGAAGAAATGTTGGTTTTGAGAGAAGAGGGGAGAGCCGGAGTACCCGGCCGGCGAAAAATCTCTTGAAGCAGAGTGATGAACCAACAAACATACATATGACACAGAGTCCGGGAATCTTCCAGACTCTGTGCTGAGAATACCTTGAGCAAATGATTCAAGTTAAAATTGAAAGGGAAAGAAACAAACAGAAAAAAAAGGTTCAAGGCCAGGCTATGGAAGTTAAGCAAGGTATCGAAGTACCGCCGCTTACCTTTCCACCCAGTGCCCGCTGAATGATTCAAGTGGTGGAACATTGCGACCCATTTTGTGTCGCGCAGTAGGGTTTTCAACACAAGCTTGTGTAGGGAGGTGCAGCTTGGGCGCTCAAACCCTTCAAAACATAAATCAGTGGAAACTCCCTCCGAATGGATAAATGGCTCGATAGAAAATATGCTAATGTGAGTACTGCGAAGGGGTGTTTCGCTTCATTTGTGTAACACCGTTACATTTAATACTTCTAAGATACAGATCTATCATAATAATTTATAGGCTCCTAATCCGAAGGGATAGTTTAATGTTTTCCCACGAAAAAAGGTAATTTGCCAGATTTATGATGTCCATAATGTTCGCTTAGTAAAATATCTTCTATATACAAGGCTAAAAAGTTAAGAAAAACTAAAATGTTTGAACCAAGCGTTTTCGGCTGTTTGCCATCATCAGGGTTAACAAAGGTGACCGTCCGCACATACATATAACAATTCCGCCCCAGTTTGAACAAACAAGTTATTTCTTATGTCTCCAAACTTTTCCCATCAGGAATTACATAAGATATATGTGCGGACAGTCACCTTTTTTTCTTGCTCAGCGCTCGTTGGCAGTATTCTAGACACAATCTCTGTAAGAAGGCGGCAACCCCTATTAATACTCCATGCACAACCCTGGAAAGAACAAAGAAAACCAAGCCAACTGACAAGTAACAGATGCTTTGAAGGGAGACTGATCATCGCAGTTAACTTAGCACTCTTAGGGAGTTGCAGAAAATACGACTTTTGTGTTTCCGTAATGAAAACCTACTTGATAGGCCAAGTATGGAAGACATTGGAATTAAGGTAGGAAGAGGCCGTCCTGGTTGGCTTGGCCATGTTTCCAGGGTGGACGGCAACAGACCAGCAAGGGGGACCATTGCTGGGGTAAACGTGCACAAAAGACGTCGCCTTTTGGCGCCGTTTACTGGATGTAAAGGTTCGTACAAAAGTGCATGCTTTCAAAGGGGACGTTGTTCATGTCTCCGGAGCTAGCTTCTGGAGAAAAGTAATGTATAGTAAATAGGCCAGAATGAAGATAGCCTTTTTTAATCAAAGACGCACTGAAGGAAATGGCACAGGAAATATTGAAACGAAGACGGGAGAGGAGAACTAGAAAATACCATCTCTTCTTTTACTGACTTTGCTTAAGCCCGCCGCTTAGGCACTAGGCGTATAATTTCCATACAGTCTTTGTTCAACTATCCTAAAATAACTTGTTTTTCTTTTGTACAATAACGACCTATCAAAATGTGTACTCTATCCCCAGCCTTAAATGTATGCTGACTCACTTATCTTACGTTTCCAGGAGCTAATAGCCTCAGTGGCTGGCGCTAGAAAGGGAAAGGGAAGGGGGCAAATCAGCCACGCGCGTGAAGCGAGTAGAGAAAGCGCAGACGCGACGGGAGGGAGGGAAAAGGAAGCGCCTGCAGCAACGCCATTGTTATTTCCATTCTGCCCCCTAATCAAGATGCAAATTAGCGATGTCTGCAAAACGTCTGGCTGTCAAATAATATCCAATCAAAATCTTGCCAAGATAATTAAGTAAAGCAATTGGTGACAGGCCACACTGATTCCCTTCCGGTGCGAAAACATGTTTAGAACCTTTTATAGTTTTGCTCTAACGAGCAGATCCTTTCTTGGACTTTCCTTTCTTTGAGGAAATGTCAGGTGGTTCTTTCAAAATTTGGCGAAGTAGGGGTTGATTTTGTATTAAATACCATTTTCCGAGTAAAGCTTCTTTCAGGTTTGACACTGATGGTTGGTATTGTGTTACGAAAGGGAATATATATATATATATATTTTTTTTTTCGCTTTAGTATTTCCTTTAAGCACTGAGTCCCTCCGTGTGAGTTTGATTTTTGATAGTCGTTTTTCTACTAGGTTGCGTGGGTAACCTCTGGCCCGCAAATGTTGTTGTTGTTGTTGTTTTTTAATTTCGAAATGTTTTCCACGAAAGTGTCTTGTTTGGAGTTTGTTGTAAGGATTCGTAGGGCTTCACCTTTGACGAATCCGATTTCAAAGCTTGGCAGTTTCAACTTGGCAGTTTCAGTGTCAGGTATTTTTGCCGTGAATTTAATCGTAGGCTGATGTAAATTTGCTTGTTCGATGAAAATCTCTATGTCCGGTTTACATATGCCCCACAGGGAAAATACATGGTCAATGTAGCGTCAGTGTTAGTAACACATTTAACAGACTTACAAGAGTACTTTTCACAATATTTATTCTCAGTGGAATCATTTAGCTGTGATAACATTCTGTTGACTTCACTGTACTGTTTCAGCAAGTTAGCAGCCATAGCCCTAAGCTCTGCAGGGTATATTTTTCTCTTAGATACAGATGTAGATATTTTGTTGCCGTTACGGCGAGTCTTAGAGTTCCAAGTTTGCTAGGCTTAATTTTCAGTTTCTCTGGACGGTGATAATGAAACCTTATCACGGCGTCAAGGAATCGGCGTTCAGCTTTTTGTTTTAATGTTTTTACGTCCTTTTGAATTCTTCGTTTGCTGGATTGTTAGCCCGCGCAGAATATCGTAGTGGCTTTGGACATGTGTTCCTTTTGAAGTGATCATTTAGTTCTTAATGGATTCGTCCGTCTTCTTAATTTTATTTAATCAATTAATTAATTAAGTTAATTAAATTAAATTACTTAATTTCTTAATTTCGAAGGCTATATCTATTATTATCACTTAACTTAGGCAGGAAGAGTGCCAATAACTAAAACCAGCCAATCAGATCACTCTACTGCTGCTCCAATATTCTCTAAGAATTGGACCCGGTATTGTCCGATTGATCCCGCGCTAAAAACCTCAAATTAGTAAAAATCATACGACACTGTAATGGCTTACACAGAAACAGCACAAAGAAACTATCCTTTTGCGGTTTGTTTGTTTGATTCGTATGAGTGTTTAAAAGAAAAAAAGAGCTTAAAATGTATTTTATTGATCGTATCATTTACACATTTTTAGGGTTTCAAGCCGAATCGGGCCTCTTTTATCCTCTACGTTTTCCGATCATGAATTTTCAAACCTACTCCGGTCGCGTCGTGTAATAAATCTCTTATTAACCAAGGTTGCTTGGGACTACATTGAAAGAGTATCGGCCCTCGCAGCCCTCGCGCTTGGTTATTAAAATACATGTCTTACTGTTTCTTTTTCTTTAGGGAGTTGGCTGCGCATCCATATTTTACGCTTAGCCTCTACATAACACAGCTCCGGCTTTTACAATTTAATTCCAACCATTTTTTATCTCCAAAATGTCTTGCTTTGCAAAGCAATGCAGGCTGCAATGACGAACGCAGATGGAACGCAGAATGAACGCAGATTTTGTTAAAATCGTTTTCTCAAAGTTCTCTACGAAATTTGTCACGCTAAAGCATATACACACCCTCACCTATGAATAGCCGTAGTTTCTAGTTCATAGCAAAATCACTTTTTCTCATGCGTGACAGTAGTTGATACCAAGAGAGGAGAGTCAGTGAAAAAAACAAAACAAAACAAACAAAAAGAAAAAACAGAAACAAAAACAAAAACAAAAACAAACAACAGACGAAAACAAGAAACCACAGTTTCAATAAGGACGGCTCCCTCGTTCTTGTTCCAACAGTTGCAAAAAGCCAATGAGACATATGGGCCATCGTTACTGTAGAATATGTGTGAACTTCACGTGGGAATGTTTGTCAAGTGTTCTTCCGAACTCGCATAAATTAGAGAGCCACGTGCTAGCGGTTGTCTTCTTCTGTGGTGTAGGTTTCATGAAGAATAAATTAGTGTGATTTGTGCACGGCTGGTCTCCTTCTCCGAATCGACAGTTACCACCCAAAATACGCGCATTTGGAATGCTTCGGACAAAACGAAATTGGTTCAAGTGTCTGTTATGAAATAGCACAGGCACTTAACAATTGATGCAACCAAAGTACAAACGGTCCAGCTTTCTTTGTTGCAATAGAGAACAGGAAGCGTAGAAAGTCCAGCGAAAACATAAAAGGAATAGCGACGGATGTCCAAAAGGACCATGAAATGCTTAAAGAAAAACCAAATGAAAATAGCCGAGATTTTCTTTGCAAAATAGCATAGAACAAAACCAGATGACCTAGTGGCTACCTTGTGAACGACGTATACAGGTAGGCCAAGGTTGGGTCTTTTACATTTGCTACAATTAGCTAACCAGGTCCTTGACTTTAAATGTCGACTTCGCCAGTAAAAAGAAACCTGAAGGTAACCGGACCATTCTAAAAATCATTTTAAAATTTCAGGTAACGTTTGAATGGCATTCCAGTTTGAAAACGATGAAAAGGCAGCCGCAGGACAGATCATTTTGTGAAACGGTAAGCACCTTCTATAGCGATCCTCCCTGTTTACAAATATTTGTTTTGATATTCAAATTTGCCAACCACTGGAACAAAAGCACCCTTTGCTTCGACGGCCAATCAACCTTTGGTTGGTACATTAATGAGAATGGATGACGTAACGATGAACATCGCTACATACTATTTTGTCTGATGATAAAAACTGAAGAAATATACGTACAAATACTCCAACTGTGACAGATTCGAGAATATTCCCTGTGGAAGTTCCTGAATTTCATTGTCTGATACAGCCCTGTAAGGCAATTAAATATAAACACTTTAACAAGCTTCATTCAGAAAGATCACGATCAGCACCCTAAATAAATAGCCAAAAAACGGAAATGAAAGCACATGAAAATAAATTAAAACAAACTAAGAGCCCTCGTTTTATTGTACCGGGATAACGACCTAACAGACTGAGAGGAATTATTGCATTCATTAACACGGGGGATATTCTTTTGGAAGCATTGTGTTTCTTTCTACTCCAGTTAGGACTACTTGGATAAATTAAAAGAGATTCTTTGGATAGCATCCACGTCCAATATGCAAAAACTTAGTTGGTTCTTCAACAGTTCTTAACGGTCCGTCTTATCGGATGAACATTATTCTTACTGAACAGTCAGGTCATCACATGGACACAGCGGTCAGATGTGTTGACGATTCGTTCTTAAAGTGCACCTAACCCCAAAATATATTTTTCGCTAAAATAAATATTTACTCCTGTTTGAAACACACTGAGAATTTTATCCTGTTTTCCACCAAATGTTGACTTTTTATAGGCTTCAAAACTGAGCCTTATTTGGTTCATGACCGAGTCAAAAGGGGCATGGGTCTATTCCTGATTTGACGTCACGAACTGATTTACATGCCATTAAGTCTTTGTAAACATGCATGCAAAATAGTTTGTGACGTCAAATCAGGAATAGACCCATGCCCCTTTTGACTCGGTCGTGTACCAAATGATGTTTAGTTTTTCGTAAGTTTTGGAAGCCTACAAAATGTCAAGATTTGGCAAAAATGGGAAAAAATAGGCAAATGCGTTTCAGACAGATGCAAAGATGTATTGTAGCGAAAAAAATATTTTGGGGTTAGGTGCACTTTAAGGCTTGCAACAGTGAAACACGATTACCCGTGCGCTTAAAGGAGAAGATCAATCAAAAAAGACACTTTTTTTTCGTTTCTTTTCGCCAACGGAAAGTTCATACAAAGATAGGTTACTCACCAAACTTTCAGCTTCCAAAGCACTTCTAAACCGTATGAATTCATTGTCTAAAATAGCACGAAAGTGGAGCATCACCGCCGCCATTTGGGAGTAACTTAACAGTCTGGCGCTCTATGTGTGGTGTCAAGGACCTCAACGTACCGTTTTGCGGGAAGATTTAATCCTATACACCAGTGTACACTTGTTTCTTTTTATCGGCTTCTGCTTTTCTGACCATGCCTTTTGCGCTCAAACAGGTCTCCAATACATACTAAATGAGGCGTTTTATTCCATCGGTTAACGAAATTGCGCCGAAATGGTTAGTTAAGGTAGACCGGGATGAAAATTTTTGCCAAAGCGGGTGCAAATTTTTTGGTGTTCGCAGCACCTAATGGACGATTGCTTCGAAGTCGATCGCTGAGCACAAGCCTAGACAAACAAAACAACAGGTAGAGGATTAACCTTCCCGCCAAACTTTAAGTTGAGCTCTGTGACGTCACATATAGATTGCCAGGCTCTTAAGTTGGGCTAAGATGGCGGCGGTGATTCTCGACTCTTGTCCTCCTTTAGATGGTAAATTCACATGGTTTGGATGGGTTTTAGAAGCTAAAATTTTGATGAGTAAACTATCTTTGAAAAACGCTGAAGTTAATCTTAACCAATTTTCTAATTTTCACCCTGTCTGTAATTTGTATTTTCTATCTGAAGTCACCAATTCATACAAACTTTAGGGAGCCTTAGCATTTACTTAGCCCTAGGATTTACTGAGTAGAAACTCTGCACGTGCGTTTTACAATTTGCTAATTTCCTTGACGTTGTCCGTAAAACAACAACGTTAAGTGTCCAAAATTAGCGGCCTGGGAAGAACGCAGAGGACACCACGATGAATTTTGAAAGCTCTCTTCAAACTTCAAACGCCGCTCATACCATTTCCATTTTTGACAACAGGCACACATTATATGGAAAGAGTTGAAATAATTGCGAGGTCATTCCCGTAACGGGAATTCCTATTTTGAAAAGAAGTTCTCTCTGCCGTTGACGTCTTCATTGTTAACGGTCCGTGTTATTATGGTACCGAGTC
>BLFK01000669.1:25626-40368 GCA_014634185.1 Astreopora myriophthalma | reverse complement strand
TTTTTTTTTTAGAGCAGTTTGATTTGGTGGAAATTGGCCACAATTTTGTAAAATGACCTAAGAACAGCGCAAAAGCCACTTACGACATTACTTTTTGCCCGGAGCCCTCATCACTGTCATCATCAGAATTGAAACATAAAGAACTCATTTTGACCATTAAAGACCAAACCTGTTAAGGCACATTCCTGGTAAAATTTGGGGGTAGAACCCCCTTTCCCTTGACTCATTGTCTGGTAATGTCTGTAAGAATTCTCTTGTGGCTACTGATGCCACAAGGCAAACCTGTAAAGTATTGAAATCAATTGCAGACACTAAGGAAGAACAAGTGTTAAAATTATTCTTGGTTTTCACTTGACGTCATCAGAATTAAAAAATAAGGAATTATCAATCCTTTTCAGATTTTAGTCTAGTTAGTTATTAGAACAGCTGAAGACTTATCTTTCAACAAATTTTCAGTTTGATAGGGTTTTTTGTCTTGTGATAAAGCAAGGTTGAATTTCTAAGCTTCTGCATGACACAATATTAAAATGAAGGCCGAGAATGCTATCACGTAGGTTAAAAAAAGTGACTTATCCGCTAAGATTTTGCAATCTGAACAGTCCTTGTATGAGAATAAGTACTCATAAAGATGTTTATGATTCCTCAGAAGAGGACTACAGGCTTTTTATAGCAAAACTCGATGACATATGTTTTTGTTGGCTTCCGGCCGCCATATTTGTGCCCCTCAGAGGGACACAAACATGGCGTCCCCATACAAAGCCTTATAAATTTGAGTAAAACATTTCTTCAAATATCTCCCGCATGAAACATCGCAGAGACGTGAATCTTTGCGAGACTGTTTGAATATTCATCTTCTTTTATCTCTTTGATTCTTGACTTTATTTGTTGAATGGTTTTGATGATGGTGTGACAGTGAAAACCGGCAATACCAACAAGTAACTTGGCATAATATTGTTGTGGCAAATTCAACCTTCTTTTGGGCATTATTTGAGTGTGGATACATGTAAGTCATATACAGGAAGTGAGAGTAACCTTTCAAGTTACTAAACCACTGGCTTATACAAGTAACACGATTCATTTGCCAAAAGTGACTTTTCCAGAGCAGTAGCAAGAGGAGGAAGAATTCTTAAATCTTGGAATCTGGTTACTTCCAGGAATTGGCTGATAATAATTTTTATTTATAAAATTATTAGGATAGTATGTGCACTCTCATTGGTCAATAGCTGTGTTTAGATAAGAGTATTCAAACATGGTTGTGACGTCTCACCAACTTTGATTGGTCATGGGTTGTCTGATGCACGTTTTGCTTGGCTGGTAGGAAATATGAGCATGTATCCAGAAAATCGGTTTCAATCAAGAAGTTAAGAAACAACATTTTCCTTCATCTGTCAAATTATTTCTGAGAAATATTTTATAAAAGCAATAGAGGACTTTTTTTCCATGTTTCTCGCAACTCCCCGAGTGTTTAGATGAGGCTACGTAAACACGGAAAAAGGTCTAGTGTAATTCAAACGAAGGAAAATGTTGTTGGTTTACTTCTTGATTGAAACAGATTTTCTTAATACACGCTCTGGACAATCATATTTCCTACTAGCCAATCAAAACGCACATCTGACAACACACAACCAATCAAAATTCACGTAATGTCACAACTGTGTTTACATATTCTCATCTAAACACAGCTATTGACCAATGAGAGCACGTGTACTATCCTGATTATTTGATAATTTTTCATGTAAACTTGGAATTGATGCACAAGGGTCCTGGAGTGCATAAATTAGACATCACTTTTGTTGCACTATTTTGCTTATGTTGGTGACTGTGATCCTTACTTTGAAAACAACTGTACAGACTATAATAGTTTTAATAGTGTTTATCAATTTAAAAAAAAAGAGCTTTTAAACAGAGGATTTTGTTTGGCTTGAATTTGGTTTGGAGGAAATTGTTTGAACAGTTTATGTAATATAGAATCAAGCCATGTCTTCTTTTTCACACTGGGAAAACAAAATTAAGAGGGTTGTACATGTTGCTGGTTAAAATGAATTTTAGCATAAAATTAATTGGCTACTGTTAGTTTTGGGCTCTGCTTTTACCTTCCCTGGCTCCAGTTATCAGACAATCCTTTCTTCAAATAATCAGCAAATTGTTCTCCATGTTTGAGAATAGCATTATCCTCCACATCAACTGCAACAGACACTGTTTCTTCTACAATTTGAGCTAAAAGAAAACAAAAAGAAAAAAATTTGTTAAAGAGCATCTGCTTTCCTTGATTTACAACCAGAAATACAGGCAATAAAGGTCAAGTTATTGGACAAAATCCAATTAACAAAACGGTTAATGGCTCAATGTGCACTATTAAGTTGTAATCCAATTGACTCACAGCGTTTTGAACAAAAACAAAGCAAGGGCAGCTTCTCCAAGTCTTAAAATCAATAAAAATTGGAATGAATTCAAAGTATGTGAGTGGATTTCCACTAAACCGATTAGAATACTTGTTCTCATTTTCTGAGTCAAACAGTCAGCTCAGTGTTATCCTCATTTACTATATATTGACTAACAGAAACCTCGAACTCGTCTGATTGTTGAATAGTTAACACAGGAGGTTTGCGTAAGTGTGAGAGAGGCATAAGAGATTACTACTGGCGACTCTAGCTTCTTGAGTGGTTATACAGTATATAATATAATCAGTGATACGATGAACACTCGCTAAGCCATTTACTATGTGTTTTATACTGCTAACTTAATCATATTAACACATTACGTCAGCAACATGCACAAATGGATAGTAATAAATGTTTCATTGACCAAGATGACAGTGTATGCTCCATGTTAGTTGTGCTCTAAAATGATAATTTCAACCTTGCTGCCTTCCCAGTCGCACAAGTGAAGCACAAAGCTCGTACCCAGTCTCCCTGACAAATCTGTTTGTGTGATTCAGGGCCTGCAATATCAGATCCAGAAGATTCTGTGTAATGTATTCTTTGAAACCTTTGCCACATCCTTCCATCACAGACTGAAGACACCTAAACCAAAAGGACAAAAACTTGTTAATGCAATTAATTCAAGGTAAAGGTTCACAGGCAAGTGGACAAGAAGGGCAGAGCTAATTAATAGCAACTCAGAAGATTACCCCCCCCCCCCCCCCCAAAAAAAAATATCCATGCATGGCATGTCAGTCTATTACAGGGTTACTAGTACCCCCAAGCAGTACAGTATGACAATAGTACCCTTTGTATAATTACATTACATTGTACATGTATGTCGCAGGTAAAAATGGGTTCAGGTAAAACTTGTTTCCAGCTAGTTTAATTTGAAATTCCCATTGTCTGATATTCTTAATTACAATTAAGGCACAAACTGTCAAATTTCAAATGAAACTACATGTACCATACATGTAGGTTAAAAATAATTGTTTATACATGATCTAACTTTTACCTGCAACATATACACCCAGGTGATGAAGAGAGAAGTTGTCAAAAGGAAACAATTTGACATCAAGGAAGGATTTCAATTCTCAGCCGTTGGATCAGTCAAGTCAGACGTATTAACTACCAAACCCCTTAACTGCCACAACTATATTATAAAGAGATAGATGGATACATACAGTGTACATTCATACATACAATGTACCTACATGTACTAAGAAGTTTACAAATACATCAGTTCTTCAGAGCTTCGATGACTACATGTATGCCGTGGATAATTCACAAATTGTGATTATACACCAAGTACATATGATTTGCGATTATAAATCAAGTAAAACACTTCCCATGGTTTTTTTAGACTCCTGTACTTTAAGCTAAGCAGACTTTGTATATATTCAAGGCAGGTATACTCCCAAGAAGTACTGGATAGTGACTTGCACAATGAATAGAGTTATCCAGGCTTTGACCAGGAGAGGCCAGTTAAATAAATAAACAAACACAGGCAGCTAACAGACCAGACACATTAAGTGCTGTATCAAGGAATCTTGCAAACCTCATACTTGTCTCCAAGTGTTTCCAACCTGCTGTATCATGAAATATCTGACTTGCATCAGCCTTTTTGTTCTAGGAGACAGAAAACAATGGACAACATCAATTTGCATCAATTTCACCTTGGTTGGCGGGCAAGGCAGAAAAATTCCACCCACTCCTGAAACCAATCAGATTGCAGAATTTGCAGGATTCTGCCCACTCGTGCACTGAAAAAAAAAATCAACATATCATTCTTACTGTCTCCAATGCTGCACCATTTTCACTGCTTGTAAGTTTGTGTACAAGTCCTTCAGCTACTTCCTCTGGCTCAGGTAACCTCCTTTCCAAGTTGTCACTAACATTCTTAAAAATCTCTCCTTGACATGCTACAAAAATGACAGGTCCTTTCCTCTTGCAGAGAGCACCAAGCACCTCTCCTATTTACCAAATATAGAGAAAATTCAAGTATTAGGCATGTAAAAATCTCATTTCAAACAATTCCAGGTACAACTAGTACAGAAAACCTGTGTAAAAGTGTGCAGGCAAAATGGTTTGGCAAATTATTTGCCAAACCATTTTTTGCTCAACATAAAATTATTATTTCAGATGTAGAGAAACCAACTGCAGTTACTTCAAGTTTATGGAATCATTAACTGTGACAGTCTTTCACATGTAAATCCCATTGTGCAGTTCATAAATTATGATAGTTGCATGTAGATGTACGGATTTTTTCATCTTTCCTTCACACTGGGCTTATTAACCCACAGTAGTCTGACAGGCAACTGCACCAGTATCAAACATGATTTTACACACCTCACTGGCAATGTGTTGCAAGAAAAAGATTGAATGAACAAATAGTAGAGTGGTAGATATGTTTACTCACGCTATTGCAGATGGTATTGTTCACACCATTGCGATGGCATGCAATTGCATGGATAGAAATATGAGATAAATTATCAACCTCAAAAAGCCATTCAAAGCCATTCTTCAGTTGTTCACATGACTGAATGAATGACCAAGTGACCAAATGAACAAACAAATGAACAACTGAAGAAATGATCAAACAAGAACAAACAGACAAAAGAACACATGTGTAATTATGTATTTCTTAGCATTTCCTCATGGAGCTTTTCAAGATGACTTTACAATATTGAAGTGAAATGATTCATGTTGCAATATTGTTTGGAGCACTTTACCAGACTGTTTGTTGTACAGTTTAGAATCACGTTCAGTCACAGATGCCCCCTTCCAGAAGATCAACCAACCCACCAGAGACTACGTCCCCAATGCTTTCATGTGTGCATTTGTTAACATTCCACAAGATTCACTACCAGGAACAAGAGTTGTGAGACAAAGACCTACAGTTTCTCATCTTTATCCAAGAAAACTAGAAAGTCCTTTCCAAGGCAGCACATTTCTCCTCAGTTCTTAAAGACCTTTTGTGTTTGCCTGGCTGGGGTCTTTTTGATTTATCTTCTGGACACTGCTCCACATGACTTATGATATTCTGAGGATGATGGACAACTGCCAAGATCCTGATGCTACCTTAAAAAAACCACCACCAATCAATAATTATTGGTGGTACAGTGCCTACTCCTTGTGCACTGTAGTGTGGGATATCGTCTTAACTGCAGAATACCTGGCCACTCCAAAACACTTTTAGAAATAGCGGCTATGTGGCTACGTGCAAACTGAACTCCCACCTCTATGAAACACTGGCAACGTGATAAAGAAACACCGGGTTGCCTCGTTCTTAAAGTGTGAAAAAAGAGTGAAGCATCCCAAAATAAGGACCATCATCCAAAAACAAAGTATGTCGGCAAGTAAATGCGTAGCCACATAGCCGCATAGCCACCTTTTTCATAGGTGCTGCTTTCAGTGGCCAGGTATTCGGCAATTACTCCAATATCCCCATCGATGGTTTTGACTGCCTGAGATTCTTACTGGATGGGGATCTTAATGATTTGGGGTTACCCCAGGGAGGTGAATTTGATAGGTTGCCACAAAAAAATGTTTAAACCCCTGGTGGCTGGCCCACGGTTGTGGAATGCTCTGCCCATTTATATGAAACAGCCTGGTATTTCATTGGCTACTTTCAAGAATAGTCTGAAGACGTACCTTTTCAAAAGAGCTTTTTTGTAAATACTTTGTAATTTCATGTAATTTTTGTAGTCATTATCTTTTTAATATAGTATTGTAAAGCGCCATAGTGTAGTTAGTGGATATGGCGCTAATAAATCTATTCATTATTTATTATTGTTATAAGTGCAATACATTACATAAATGCATGATCTGTGATGAAACCAATTAAACTGCGCGAAAAGCCAGATAAATTAAATTACCTGAAGCTGTCCTCCCCCGTGCCTCGTCATCATACATCAGATTTAGAGCTTGTTTCCTCAGACTTTCGCAGAAGTCATCAGAGCTCAGATTATTCAGTATTACAGCCTTGGATCCGGTTAGTCCGCCACGTTTCGCCTCCCACCGCGATCAGTTGATCGAACCAGTTTTGCAGCTCCTCTAATTTTTGAATATCAGAAGTGAAATTCGAAGAATCTTGAAATGTCTCTTCTAAGTGCTGGATGCCCTTGTCTCTGTCTAATCTGACGTGACTGCAAAGGAAAATCAAGATTTCATCCACGTTTGGATAAATATAGTTGTGTGAGGCATTTTGGGTCAGGAACCAACCTAAGCAGAAGGTGGTGGGAGAGAAGGGAGGGGATGGGATAAGAGGCCCTGTTGGGAATTGTCTCTTGACCTTTGCTCAATGGAGTGTCGTGGAGACAAAACCAAAGCAATCGTGTAATTACTTTCGACACTCAATTTAAAATTGCTCTAATATCGAGACATTGTCAACGAGGACATGTTTCTAGGTCACATGTATATTTTTAGAAGTCACCCCACTCCACTTAAGAGGAGATAGAAATGTCACGGTGGAAACCTCGTTTTTTTTTCCCGCTCTCTTTTTCTCGGCTTGACGCGGTGACCAATCGGATCAAGGTAATGACGTTTTGGGGAGAAATAGGATTTTGGTCATGTTTCATGTTAATTTTAATTAAAATGAACAGTGCTAAGTTGTTCGACGCGCTAATTCTGGCTTAGCACTAGTTGTTCAAAGCAGGGTTATCGCTAATCCCATGTTAAATGCGAGCAAATTAAACCCATGACTTGTCATGGTATTTACTGACCAGATTTAGCACTACCTGCTTCCAACAACTCAGCGATATTGATAAATGACTTAGGCTGATCATTAGTTATTTGAACCCCAACATTCCCTGAAAGTACAGGAACTTCCGTGTGTCACGTTTGGTTGGAAGTGGTTATAATTTAATTTAGCTGTTTATTTGTGTAGATTGTAAAAGATGGAAAATTCAGCCATTTTGTGGATGGTCGTGACGAGTCCCACAGTAACTGGATGCGCTTTGTAAATTGCTCACGTACAGAGGACGAGCAAAACCTGGTAGCCTTTCAGTTTAGAGGAAAGATTTACTACCGCACCTATAAACCCGTCAGTCCAGAAAACGAATAGCTGGTATGGTACGGAGAGAGTTATGCCAGAGATTTGGGTATATCAATCAACAATAGCCACAACCATGTAAATGGTAATAGAACAATCTCTTATTCGGTCGGCTTTTGAATCATTAGCCACCTTGGTTAGCTCGGTTGCTTCAGTGGGCATCTGTACGTGAAGCCTGCGATTCAAACCCGGGCGGTACCATCAGCCAGGGGCTAATAGTAACACTCTAAGAAAACCGATGGTTGTGGTCTGCCTTAGTCTCGTGAAGGGATGTCTGTAACAAAACTTATTTTGATTAGAAACTGTGAGACAATTTGCTTCCACAAACATTACGATGGAGCTCTCTTTTGTTCATTATTTCCGAAAACCTTGTAAGGGGAGAGACAGGAATTAAATTCAGCAAAATGAAGTTCTGCAGTCGTTCACGGTGCGGGGTGAGGAGCAAAACAGACCACAATATAATACCAACCATACAAATTCTTATCCATTATTTTTTGGTTTTCTCAGTGGAATATGCGAGAAAAACGAAGTCCCAGTTGGGCAACAGAACAACACACCTTTGAGGTCAATTTTGCCTCTTGTCTCTGAACCTTGAGATAAAATCTAATTCCCAACCAAAACCTTATTCATCATCATCAGTCGGCTGCGAGAAGGCGATCAAAAAGAAATGTCTCATCATCGATCGTTATTTTTAGGTGATGCGATAACATGCGAGTGCTGTCAAAAGATGTTTACTTCTTTGAACTACCTTCAAAGACACAGCCACTGTTGTCTGCTTGCCTCGTAAAGTCAACAGAACATGGGACTGTGATACCTGCGGCAAGAAATTTGCTTCATTGAGCTTTCTTAACATTCATGTCTGCTCGAAGATGGATGAAAGGAATTATCAGCGAAACAGGAAATTAACACCTTCGAACAAACAACCCAAGGACATACCTGCTGACAGAATACTACTCACTGTTATATCTCATGAATATTCATGTTGTTCACGCATGCTCACTCGAGCGGGGCTCTTCCGCCATGTACTTCTCGGAATCCGCCATGTAAATAAAACAGTTGTGTTAGAACAGTAGTTGTCGTTTACCTACACCGCTACGCGAGACCCCAATACACTACACTCACACAGGTGAAAAGCCATATCAGTGTACACAACGTAACAAGGTGTTTAGCCATTCTGGTCATCTGACCAGGCACCTCCGTACTCACAAAGGTGAAAAGCCACATCAGTGTATACAATGTAACAAGGCGTTTACCCGGTCTGGTGCTTTGGCCATGCACCTCCGTACTCACACAGGTGAAAAGCCATATTAGTGTACACAATTTAATAAAGGTGTTTAGCTGCTCTATTGTTCTGACCAAGCACCTCCGCTTTCACAGACAGTGGTGTTCTTCATAAGTACCCTTGAAGTGATCTGTGCCAGAGAAGTGAATAATTTCAACACCAGGGCCGAGTTTTTCGATGCAGTGTTAGTGCTAATCCGGTATAAATACCATGACAACCAATAGGATTTAACCGGACTTAACCCAGGGTTAGCGCTAATCCGGCTTCCAACAATTCGGCCCGATTTAGGCACAGTTTCCATCAAGAATACATGTCGAAGCGAAACTATTCAGTCGAAACATTTATTCATTTGATTTCTTTTCTTTTCTTTCTTTCTTTTTTTTTAACGAGATTTGTGTGACCACTTAAACCTATTACACAGCAAAGGCTTACGAATGAAAATTGTGGTAAAATGCAACGACTCTTTCATTGCCGTCTTTTTTTTTTTTTTTGCTATCAGGCGTCGGTTGTTCAAAAGGTGAATAACGCTATCCAGCGGATAACTCCCAGCAAAGCCAATTGACGTATCCAGTGGATAGTGATTTATCAAGTGGATAGCGCTATCCACTCTTCGAACAACTGGGGCCAGGTTGATAGGGTAACCATTCCAGTAGAGACAAGGTTTGGTTTATTTAAGCCATGTTAAGACTGAAGGTAGGGTCACCTTAGTAGGGTAATCTTGAGTAGATTCTTTGTTTGTCATCTCGAGAACCCCACCCCTGGGGTGTCCCCAACTAGCAGTTAACCCTGTGCGTGAAAAGGAGGGCTCTCGTTCCTCTCTTGTAAAGAGGGTTAGCATTAGATCCCAATCGCCACAGTGCCTCAGGACACATTCTGGCGTTTACACGGCGTAATATTCCCCACTCTAATGGTCCCACCCTCACGGGACTGACGTACGCGTGAGAAGAAGCTTTCCATCAGATACAGAATTGAGAGACCTCTCGTTCAGCAAGGAACGGTGTTGCGTACCTTTCCTGAGAAGAGACTTCAGACTTCGGACTTCGCTTTAGGATTTCCGACTTTCGATGTGGCTTAACATATCAGCCACATTCCGATAAGAGCAATTCATCAATGTTCCGAAGGTAATTAGTCCCCTCAAATGTATTGAGCTGGAATTTCGCACGGTCCATCGAAACCGAAAACACGAAACAAAATCATATCAAAATTCACATGTATAAGCTTATTGTTCTTTACCCTGCCACCTGGTCGAAGCTAAAATGACGTAGTTAACCCTTTACTCCCTCTTTTCAAACTCACTGGCAAGAGATGGCTCTACCAAAATATCTTAAGTCTGAACATGGTCTGAAATTCCTTCCCTGCCACGGTACTTGAGCGTTTAGCGCCGAACTATAGTATTTAATTTATAGGTCTTACTTATAGTTAGCTTTCCGTTATTGATACCTTCTCTCACTTAGCAGCACTTAGAGAGCAGCTCTCTGAACACCTTTGCCGTTTCTAGCTTTGCCCTTCGCTTAGCGTAGAAGCCGGAATAGACAGCTGGCAATCAAAAGGAAGCTTATTTCTGATGATGTAATTTCCTTCCTTTGCATCTTTTTAGATGGCCCAGCCGTTAGACAAACTCACGTGGTTTTAGCAGCAGACATACAGGAAAGGAGGGCCAGATTCAAACCGTCATACTCAATGATTGCAAAAGTTGAGTTTAATAACTTGAAATACCTAAGCGGAAGCACGGACACAGTCTTTTAGGAGAGGCGGTCCGTGCCTAATTACCGTAACTATTCAGTATCCTATCGTACCGTCCTATGATTACAAGTTAAATAAAGGGTATCTTGTGATTTAACCTAATTGGAGTTTATTACTTAGCATTAAACTGCCGTTTTTTAAGTCGACAAACTCGAGTTGGCAGACTAGAGTTGGCATATTTCCCGTCTTGACATTTGTTAAGCTTTGACGCGTGAAACATGGATTTAAGCAAAGAACTTTTGCCGACACTCGGAGTGCTAACCCAACGAATAACATTTTTTTTCAAGGTTCTACATAATTAAGAATAATTTGTAAATTGCAAAATTGTCAAGATTTCTTGATAGTGTCCCGTTAATTAATTCAATACTACCCCTGATTATTTGAGAGTTTTCACATAACTTCACGGCGGCCATGTTAGTATCCTTAAGCAAAGAAACTTCGGCCATATTTAAGTACCAGACTAATTTTCCGGGGCCGAGTTCTTCGAAGCAGGTTTAGTGCGAAACCGCGGGATAAATACCAGGTTTTAATTGGAGTTCGACGGCGAAATTGAACTCCATATTTGTAAGCAGATATTTTGTTTTGTTTCGGTGAACAAACATGGCCGCTGGTCAAGCGAATGAAAACCATTTCAGTTTAACCGATTGCTTTACCAAACAAATAATACTGATTGTCATAAATTTAGGTACCTGTCATTGGGCGAAGAAAACGTACCATAATCACATTTTCCATAGCAAAGAAATAGTACAAGATTACATAAAATCAGAGCTGGGTTACTAATCTGGCTGAAAACTACGTTAAGGCCATACATAATAAGTTCACATCGAAACATCAAGAAAATCAACCTTTTATAATTCTTTTAAATCCCTCGATTGTTTGATCACGAGATGTGAACATTCTCCTTTATATAAAGAAGATTCAAGGTTCATATCCATGTGATAATTCTTAAAGGAAACAGTTTGCCATTTTACCTCCGAGAGAAATTAAAAAACAAATCATATTTTAAGTGTAAAGGAAAAGGCCATATACTGTTTAAAATGTACACCTTGAAAAATTACATAATTTCAGCAAGTCTTTCAAAAGTGCGACAAGCACATGAAAAACGTTCATGTTCAATATAGATTGACGATGAAGGTAAAAAACCAGCCCTGCCGGTTAATTACATGTGATATGACGTGCCTGTCATGGACCTTATGGTTCCAGATCATGGTTAAGTCAGCTGACAAGCTAGTCTTTTTGGTGAACAAGTCCGAGGGGTTAAACTGGCGATCCAATCTTCATCAGCACGCCTCTTGCAGAGAACACCTTCTTCTTGCAGTCTGTAAAAGAGAATGTACTTTTGAAGCACATTCCTGACAATGTTACCCAGGAACAATGTATTCCCTACCCCAAGCCTCGAGAAGTTTGGAAACGAGTAAAATGGCCGCCTAGAAAGGCGTATAGGTGGTGAACAAAAACATTCCAATATTCAACTTTAGACCAACAACACTTCGCGCATGGTAGTGTTGAGATGGACATCTTTCCATACGACAATCAAGAAACGGGGTCAGTACAAAGCTATTACATCGGCTCTCGGGATTGGTTCAGAAAAGAATGGATGCAAACAAACATACAACATAAACAATGGATCTGCGCCCTATACCGATACAATGAAATCAGGGGTTGTTAAGAGCCGAGTGGTATCTGAAAAAAGGCGCCGGCTTGAAGGACCTGCGCATCTGCTCCCTCACGCAAATAAACTTATTTTATTTCATGACCAACGGGATTAGTCTGTAAAGAAACTATGGTGCTCCGTCGGTGGGTGAGTGAAGCACGGAAATTTGGTGGTATCTGAAACGAGTTGATAATATTAAATTCACCACCGTTCGGAGATTTGAAAGCGGACGTTTCGAGCGTTAGCCCTTAGTCATTCGACCTGACGAAGGGCGAACGCTCGAAACGTCAGCTGCTATCTGCTTGCGATGTTTGCCCTCCCTTCCTTTCTCTGGTTTTCCTATTTTACCCCGAAACATGGCGGCTGCGAAACGAAATTCGTCTCGAGCTGCTTCATCTTCCTAGTCTTGGGGATACTAAATTTCTGGACGATGTTCACGTATACCTACACAACAGGCTGTTCAAATCTTCCACAAATAACCAAATTGCTCTTCAATAATGCTGTTGTTATAACTTTCACAAGCCTCATTAGGTCGATGGCAAAGATTTTCTGGACCGAAAACGACTTTGAAGTCAAATCACCGCACATGCGCAGCACAGTGACCCAGGCCCTTTAAATGACGATTAAAAACAAGTGATCATAAAGGAAACTATTAATAGCTGACAAAACAGTTGAACACCCACTAGCATTTCAAAATCAATGATGTAGAAAATGATAGCTTCCGGCCAAAGGATATTACCTGTAATCGTTGAAAGAAACTGAATTTGGAAATGGTCTGTTGTGCGTAACAATATTGTCCGTAGATTATTACTTTATAACAAATTTTACCAGGCACAATACTATGCAATCAGAAAACGAAAAAAATTGGCCACTTTTCCCGTCGTTCAGAAGACAATCCCCCGAAAGGTCTGTCCTCGTACATCAGCGTTTGACTCGTTTGGTTTAAAACACGCACACAACTTAGTGCGTAGTGAAAATTTTTAATGTTCTTTTTTCTGGTTAAAGGAACCCCGTTACTCCCTCCACAAATCGCCCCCAGTGAATAACAGATTTACTATTTTCGCAAAAATCACTTCCACCATTTTGCATTTTATGAAGTCAAAAGTCTGGTTTAATGTTTCTAATAGCGCTAACTATTTGGAACACAGGAATAGGCCATTTTCGAGTTCATTTCAGCCTCTTTTTCAAAGGGAGTCTGTTTCTTATGAATATCCGTTTTTATTCTCATGCATAGTAAAATTAATCACCAGAAATCTTAAGCACTTAAACTCGCTATGAAAAAGAAACTGAATTTGGAAATGGTCTGTTGTGCGTAACAATAGTGTCCGTTTTTGCAACAGGGATTTCCTCTGAACGGGATCATTCTAAAGCCCACGCATAGTTAACTTGTAAACATGGCCGTCTCTTTTAGCTCACCACTGCCACTGGCGAGAGGACGGAAGCAATGAAAGTTTTAGAATTTCTAGGCTTTTTAAAATTTGTAGCAAGGTGATTTTGACTGCTCTTTTCAGGTCACAATAGCAGAATTTCCAAGCCGTGTCTAAGGCCTGATAAAAATATACCGGAGCAATCCTTTCCCACTCTTCGAGATCGAAGCTGAAGTTAACTTCCTTTTCACCCTTCTTCGTTACACTCTTCGTTTGACCTTTTGGTAACAAAAATCACAAAGAGTACAAAAGTATTTATGCGAGTACAAAAGTATTTAAAATTAATTTGTAAATTTATTCAGCCACAGTCGTCTTTCACGTGTGAAACATCTTCATTCTGTAGGAAAAGAATCAGAAAAAAATTGCTCAGTTTTACAACGAAGGCCAAGATGGAACCACGTGTTATCAGGATGGCGCGCTTTTAATCAATCCAAAACTTAATTTTAACTCTACAAGAATATTTGCCACTAATGACTGAAGGTTGGGGAGGCGTTTAACTATTAGCCCTTTTTCGATATGTCGGCCGAAACTGACTGGACCCAAGCATGATTTTATGAAAACGAGGCTGTGAGGACGCGCGAAGATTAAAAGTCAAAATGGTTAACTATTGTTCTGTTGCCGGATGCACAAACAGCTCCAGAAATAGTCCAGATATCTCTTTTCACCTCTTTCCTAAAGATCTGGCATTACGAAGAAAATGGAAAAAATTTTGCAGGCGGGCCGATAAAGGTTTTGAGACACAAGAAAATCCACGAATATGTGCAGCACATTTCAAAACATCCGACTTCAAGCAATGTTTAAATGGCCGCGTAGATGTTAGGAAGGGAACGTCTCCTTCCATTTTCAAGGTTGCTGAATGTAAAGAAAACAATTCTCCACGAGATCGACGATCGGAGAAACGAAAACGAGCAGAACATATGGAAGACTGCACTGACCAGCCCTTGAAAGAAGCTCGCATAACTCAGCTCAAGTCAGCTGTTTCTGCCGAAGTTGTAAAACATGACCATGATTATTGCAGTCATAAAGATTTCCACGACAAGTCAACTCAAACAAACTTTGACCTCCCCGAAGAACTGCAGGGTACCAAGGAAGATCTACAACGACTGAAAGAGGAAAATGACAAACTTAAAGCTAAACTGGAAGATAAGGAAACTCTCAAACGC
>BLFK01000669.1:0-12500 GCA_014634185.1 Astreopora myriophthalma | reverse complement strand
GATACCCACAATGAAAAAAAGGAGACTTGCAATAAATGCAATAAAACCACTTCCCAACCTGATGAGTGTCTTGGCAAATGATCCTCAGAAAGATTCAGAAGACCCTGAAAATCAAGTTGAAATATCATCAGCAAGAAGTGAGCCATTTCTGCACGCCACGCAGAGATCTCGTTTTCCTCTTCAGGGCTTTCTTGACAAACGCGCATTTGTTATCCTTCAGTCTGCTACGTTGATGCCATGTCGAGAATGGGTGGGGCAGCAGCTCTCGAAAGATCTTAATTCACTCGTTCGATACCCTTCCAGCGAACAATAAAACCAACAAAAGTACAAATGAAGCTATGATCCTCGCAGTACAATACACACAACCCTGAAAACTGCAAAATCACAAGCCTACGAGAGCTGCTACAGTACTGAGTGTCGAAATCTCAATCTCAAGCTACTTGTAGCACGAGGATATTAACTATCCTTGCCTTTAACCGCTCCGGAATCAAGTGCAATCAGGCTACTTAACACGAGATATCATGAAAGAAATGATTATGAAGTGCGGGTTAGAAATGATCCTCGCACTTTGTGGACAATTTAAGCAATTGTCCCTTATATGCACTTGAAAAATTCAAGTGACTCCAACGGGATTCGAACCCACGACCTCTGCGATGCCGGTGCAGTGCTCTTACCAACTAAGCTATGAAGCCACACAGTTGAGAGCAGGTCAATTTGTTGGGCTCATGCGTGTTTTCCCGTGAAAGGAATGATGAATGAAAGAAATGATTATGAAGTGCGGGTTAGAAATGAGCTGAAGAAATGATCCTCGCATTTTCTGGACAATTTAAGCAATTGTCCCTTATATGCAACAAATTGACCTGCTCTCAACTCTGTGGCTTCATAGCTCAGTTGGTAAGTTGGTTGGTTGGTAAGTTGCATATAAGGGACAATTGCTTAAATTGTCCAGAAAGTGCGAGGATCATTTCTTCAGCTCATTTCTAACCCGCACTTCATAATAATTTCTTTCATTGATCATTCCTTTCACGGGAAAACACGCATGAGCCCAACAAATTGACCTGCTCTCAACTGTGTGGCTTCATAGCTCAGTTGGTAAGAGCACTGCACCGGCATCGCAGAGGTCGTGGGTTCGAATCCCGTTGGAGTCACTTGAATTTTTCAAGTGCATATAAGGGACAATTGCGAGGATCATTTCTTCAGCTCACGAGATATCATGATAAAGATGGGAAAGACACTAGTAATAAGGAATGATCACACAACAATGTTCCCAAATGTCTTCCAAAGAACTTCCTCCTTTTTGACACAGCAGCAAAGTTTATCTATTACCGTTTATTTTCTTGTGGTGGTGTGAACGAGTTTGTTTGTACGCAACTTCGCCGGTGGGGCGAGATGGTATCTACATCGCAATGATGTGTTCACAGGTTTTTGTGACTATTCTTAAAACGAAAGAGCTTGTGACGGTTTTTCTCTCAACAACCCGTGATAGGCCGTTGATAATGGGGAGGAAATCAAAATAACAAACAGCAAACCGAGACAGCAAACCAAGATGTCACTGGCAAAGACGATGAATAGGAAAAAGCAGGTTAAAGAGTTGCGGATTAGCAAGGCATTTGAGTGAGCGATTAAAGCCATTTTCAGCAAGTTAATGTAAATATTCAGCCATATAAGCTAACTGACAAAAATGTCAAAGCCACAGATCATCATGTACAAGTCGTTAGTCCAAGACCTAAAAGATTTCAAACAATGGTTTAGTACGCATCGCAAGTTAAGACCAAGTCAAGTAAGACCGGCTGCGAGACGACACAGTTGTTATGTATTATTCACAGTTGGACACACAGGAAATGAAAGAATGCTGTGCAAACGCATAGCTTGAAAACAGCGAGAAACCATACTACGGAAAGAGCTCTTCTCGGCAAGATTTCCGTACAGGTTCCTACTTCATTATGCATGCATATTCCTAGCAAAACTCTATTCGCGCTTGTTCTTTTTTGGAGAGGGTTAGTAATTATATGCACGTATAATTAATGTAGGGAGCTGTATGGAAATCTTTCCCTCTTCTTCATAGGAGAGGTATTTGGCTTACGATGGAGTGATGCCGGACTCCCAATCAAAAATGTACAATAAAATGCGGTCGGAAGCAAATGAAAACAACCAGGTATCACAAATCAGTACTGCGCTATCATTTTCGACAACCTCATCTCGGGTACCGCGCAGAATGTAAACAACAAACGCTGACCAGTTCGGTTCAGTTGACGTTCGGAAACGTTCGGAATATTTTTAGCCATAATTTTCGATCTTGGGTTGCTGCCTCAGCTATGCCGTGAAAATAAAAACGAAACAAAACAAAACAAAACAATAGTGCGAGCCAGGGCCGAGCCGTGAGCGGTTTGTGTCCCGAAGCCAGCTGCCTCTTCTCGTCTGTAGTGCTTATAGGTGTCATGGTTTTATAGTTTAGCATTTGATCAGAACAAGCCGGCAAACTCTTTCCTGTTAACTCCAAAAGCATCCGCTCTCTATTTTGCTGGCGAGAGTCTGAGCCAGGAATTTTCAGTTGGATGTTGCGTAGAGGCAACTTCAAAGTTGGTGACTTCAAAGTGTGGCGCGTCTCATCTTATTGATCCGATGGGTGTGAAACACAGCTTTAAGTGAAAGACAAGCCCACAAGGCCTTCAATTTCTTAAAGGGGCAGTGTCACGGTAGTTTTGCCGTATTTAGGTCTTAACCAGCGGAAAATTGAAAATTGGCACTTAAGCTGACAAGTAACAGCACTCCTGACAAACCAAGAAGATAAATGAAATGAATTTTAACCAGAAAAACTATCCACATGAAATTTTTAGCCATTTTTGGATAACAGGGTGTCCCAATTTAAAGAAGCCGGCCAACTTTTTCAAGTTTCAATCCATTTCCATCCTTGCCATCCTTAGATGCAGATGAGAAAAAATGGTTTCAGTGCACTAATATGGATCTTGTTAGGAAAACTTCGGCATTATTTTTTGGTTTCCATTGATGCGCAAGCATATTCAGTCCATTTAGAGAGCAGCTCAAATGGTGTGACACTGCCCCTTTAAGGCTGCTGCAAATTAATATTTGCACAGAGCTTAGCCAATACTTACTTACCCCTCCCCAGTCCCCAACATTGCAATAACCCTGATCCCTATTCTCACCTGAGCGTAGTTGTCAAGGTCAGCGGACAGCCGACTGGACCCATTCGTCACGTGAGAGTCGCTTGACACATCTTCCACTGACCGCGAAGATGTGGACAGCGGTCGATTCACTGGAGGAGAAAAGTCGTCAGTTCTGAAAAGACCCCAGTTATATTGCCTCATTAGATAGGCTGGATAAATATCTTAACAATGAAGCGATGTAAAAATCGAAGGTGACTGGGGGACTCTTTCTTAATTCACATTGCCGAGCGTGTACAACGTACTCACGAAGCCAATGTGATGTACTCATAGCCTGAAACACTTGTGGCATTGATTACCAATCTCGTCTAAATACAATAGACTCTCAGGTTCGACTTATCACGAGTCAAATGTCTTGCCAATAAAATGGAAACAAAACGAAAAGATCTTGACCGAACAAGTTGTTTGGTAAATAAAGAATTTATTAGATGGCTATACTTTTCTCTTCCGTAAGACAAACCCGCTTCCATGCCTTCATATCACTTTTTGTTTAATTTGCGTATTTTCTGGTTTCTGTTGCAAAACAAATTAACGGAAATCGTCGATATTTTCTTTCTATATACTGTCTTCTGTCGCCTTTTGCGTCTCCATTGCCGACATTGTCCAAAAGTTGCGAACTTTGTAAATCAGCTCGACGCAATTTCTAGCGCGGGAACAGAACGGGCAGTCCCGAGCGGGCAACTCCGGCCCTTACCCGCTCGCGGTGCCTGCCATATAATAAGACATACCTATTGACGACAGTGGTCGAAGCAGATCGACCGTTCAGCATTCCTTGTGTCGCACCGCTGGGTTTCATAGACCTCGGCGGTATACTTGGCCGTGTCATGAGGTGCGGATTCGCGGTCACAGCGCGCTTCGATCTGGGACCCACAGATGTAGTTCGAGGAATCACTGGTAAAAAAGACAACGTCAAAATTAACAAGTCTTTTACCTGGAAACGTCCCGTCCTAATTCCACATGGATATAGGCTGTTAGAAACGAAGTAGCCGTTTCAACATGTCGCACTGAACTGCTGATAATCCCCCTTTCTCTAAGGGGAGGTCAAGAATTACGCGGTGCGAGCCCCATTAAAAAGCGGAATATGTCACGCCTCAATCCTTCCACGTCCGCATTAACCCTCGACGGTACCTAACAGAAAAGCGGGTACGGAGAGCTGCCAAGGGTTTCACCAAATTGCTTTCAAACTTATCAACTTTACTACTGTTGTATCTGAGCGAACTAGTTTATTGTACTATACACAATACACCTACTACAAGAAGACAAACGAAGAACAACCCGCGTACAAAACGTTACAACTATTTATACTTGCTTAACAGAATTTACATAACTAATTGGACACATGACTGGAGGTTGCACGCCGCAATTTACACCTAAGAGATACACTAGAAATACACAATACGCTTGAACACACAACTACTCTGCTTGCTAAGTCGTTCTTACCAAGTGGCGGTTCCTCTTCACTTCGACGCTGACCCTAACAATAAATTCGGTTGTCAAAGAAAACAAAGAAAAAAGTTATAATGGCTAAAACCAAAATATTAATTTCATTAACGTGTTCAGTAAGCCTTTCAAACCATTAGTGAACAATTTATGTCAAATTCTCACCACATTTTAGCTAATTGCTATTTACATGGAAGGCAGCGAAAGTATTAAGAAAACCTTTCTTAAAACGGTCCACGTACAAAAAATTCACCGGTTTTTCACAATTTTCAAATTTGAATACACAGGGCCGGTTATTTAGACAGAGTTTAGCAGGCCTTTAGCAAAACCGCGTTCCAAGTCATTTTCACTTTGGCCAACACTAGTATATGTATGCCGTTCGTGGTCGAAAACAGTATCGAGAAGGCCATAGCAGAGGAGAAAAGCATTTATCTACTTGAAGCAACTCACCTTTAGAAAGGTGGGGAGGTCAGGTGACTGTTGTAAACCGCGGACTAAGTTAGACTTCGTTTAATTTAAATAACCGGCCCATAGTATTTATACTTTCTTTACTTCCTTCGTTTAAGGGTCAAAGTGTAGATGCGATATTGCTCTTCAAAAAGCCGTGCGATGTACTTTAGTTTATGACTTCTGGTCATCTGAAAAGCGAGTTTTACTAGCCTTACTTGGCCAATTTGGGCCCTTTCCTCTCTTAGTGTGGGCTATTCAAAGCGTGTTCACATTCAAATTTGCCGCAAGGGTGATCATGAATATTTAATAATGTCCAGGTATTCCGCACGATGAGACAAACTTACTGAAGGCATGTCTTTAGTGATTTGAAAGCCGTCACCAGGTCCCATAAGCGAGATGTGGTTGAAGTTGGTTGGGGCTGAGATAAGCTTGGAGCGAGCATCGGCATCAATGTACGCCAGTCCAACCTCCTTAGTCTTGAAACCAAATCGATAGGTACTCCTGTGGGAGGTGGGGAAAGTGATAAGATTTAAGTCTACCAGTTTGCTTTCAAGGTAAAGATTTCTGCAGGGTCACAGCAGTAATAATACAGTAATGTTTCTGCAATAATAACCCTCAACTACAAAAGAAGGATCGTGAAGGAAGTCCTAGTCGAAACAATATAAAAACCAAAGGTAACAGCGTTGCGTGGAGAAGGCTGGCCGTAGAATCCCTTGGTCTTGTAACGGCCGCAAATTACAAACTTAAATCCCAGAACCCGATGCGCGCCTAACACCACTCACCAGGCCTCTGATACGTGCACGCAAAACAGCAATTTCTGCCATTTTACAATTATCACAAATTACATTTTTGCTGATGCAACGCAAGCAAACGCGAACATAAGTGCAGGCACAAGGAAAAGCAAAAATTCTGACCCTTGCGCTTATATATGCTTGTGTCAAGCCCGTTTTCATGGTGAAATAACCGCTCTTGTGCTTGCGATTGAGCTTGCCTTGCCATTGGGAATCAGGCTTAAAAGAAAGGAACAAACCCTCTTTTGCTTTTCAGTCTTAAAATGGCAGCAAGAGCTTTCTTTCCCTTGTTTGGGTCATGAATGATCAACTCCTCTTCTGTAACCAAACAACAAAAAACAGAAAATAGATCAAAGAGGGTTTTTAACAGCCCTTTCCAGAAAAAATACCATAATATCAACAAATTCCATAGTTATGCAAATCAGCATTTTCTTTGTTAGTGGCACGATGGAATGTGAATATAGAATATTGTCGTTTGTCTCTCGATGTAGTCACTTGAGATATGAAAATCGAATGCTATTTATTGCTTGATACTTTCCTTTGCTTCAACCTCGAAGGCCTTTTACAGTTACACTGAAAAAAAAAAGCGGGCATAATATCAAACTGAAAGTCCTCTGTCTCATACTCACCTTTATACAATTTATTTTTAAGATAAAGCAAGTTGAATTGTTCCGAAGCAGTGCAGAGCGCAAGCGATCCATTGTTGATTAGGGCGTGACACTGAGAAAACAAAACGACAAAATGAGTACGATCTATTCACACCATTTCTTGAAATCGTTATGTCCACATCAAGTTGCTATCTGAGTCCGAAACATGAACTCTTCCACATGAGCATAAATAAATTAATTGACATCGACTTCACTGTAAACCAGAGTTTCGAAGATTTTCCCTCACCTTCTTGAGTGGAATTCTTTGGAGCCATTCGGCGGTGCTTGCGTCAAACACGTCAATCGCCCTTTCGTTGAACGATATCACGTAAGGATGGGAGTACGCTAAATACATCAACAGATTGAATTAAAGTACCAACAAATATCCAAAGCATTTTGTTGACTTTGTCAGTTGAGTGTATGCTTGCAATTTGTCGGGGCAGCATGTTCACTTTGCATATGAATCATTACCAACTCATTTTCATGAGAAAGACTTCGCACTTTGACTCGCTTTGAAAAGAGGCTGAAGTCGGGAATGGCCTATTGGTCTACCATGCAATGAGCGTACCTGGGGTTGGATAGCTTGCCTACAGGGAGAAAGCAAGCGAGCGCGGAAGCAGGGGGGGAAGGACGGGAGGCCCCGCGTGATTCCCTCGCGGCTTTGCCGATCGTGCTGGCTACGGTGTGTACGGCGACAAGCAAATCCGGATAACAATAGAATGAGGGAAAGCGGGTGGGGGTCAAAACTCAGAACAGTGCTTTCCTCCCACAGCAAATGTTTTAGTGTACTAACCGACACTAGTTGGCGTTGAAGGTCACGTTTTAACATAAACGTCGAAATTTTGTCACCACCTGACTTCACTCGCGCCTTAGTCAACTGAAAATTGCCGGCATAACCATGTGAATGTATAACTCAATTAACACTAAAATGTAGAAATAATTATCCTAAGCTGGTCTAGCCGCGCGTTTTCAGAACTCAATATTCTAACATCAGAATACTTCCGAAAAATGGAACGTAAGATTACTCTAACGAATCCCGCGTCTTCAAGTTGGCCATTTGGTAATTTGTTCCCAGGAAACTTAAAACACATTTTTAAGGTATTCGCCTTCCACAATATTCAGAATAAGTACCCCCCAAACCCACCCTAAATACCACGCCCATTCAAATTCTAACAGGAAAAGAGTCTCTACTTACAAATGAAACTTAAACAGGAACTCCTTCTGGGGTTCGATTTCCACAGCAAGCAGAGCATTCAGTGCATTATTTGTAAGAAAATTGAGAGTAGGGTCATCTGAATTTACTAGTTCTAAAGAGAATAGAACAAAAGCAGTTAGATATACCGTCGTTAAAACATACATACTATCAAAGTCACTAGAGTGGTAAACGTGCCCTACAGTTGCGTTTGGTGTTAATTATAACACGTGATGCAAACAAAATGTCACCTGATCTTCCAAAAATTTGACTGTAAATAACGAACTTTCTCACTGAGGAAGGCAGTGATGCCGAAATTACTGAACGTTTAGTGTTTATGAAACAGTTCTTTTTTTATTTATCATTTGCTTTTAGACACTACGCAGTTATTTCCACTTTTACATAATATTTATTTATATCCACTTTTATGTTTGTTTCCACGCCAGTGTAATGCTGTAAGGGCCAATAACTAGGCGCGTGAGTCAGATTTTTGGAAAATCATGTGACAACTCTAACTGCATCACGTGTTATAATTCGCACCTACGGCGACTGAAACTCGGAAGGGCACGTTTACCACTCTAGTGATTTTAATAGTAATGTTATGCACCGGCTTGCAGACACTGCCTTTTCCGCTCTCCGCATGTAATATCTTAAACGTCTATTTTATGAGACGAATTGCGCATTGCATTATAATTTTCCGAGAACCATATTTCCCCTGTGTTATTTGGGAAAAAAATACTGACTAAAAGGCAAGCAAACAACCATTTCACGCTTCTTAAATTTACGGCTCTTCTTAACAGCTCCTCTTCAAAAGTGTGCTCATTGAGCTAGTTTTGCTGGTATTGCAAATTAATTGCAATTGAAAACGTTACGATAAGTTAAAGATAAAGGGAAAATGCACGCGTACTTTGAGGTCTCCCTTCTCCCGTCAGACTGAAAATAGCAAAGCTGGAATTGTATGCTACAAGGAGTTTTCCAAACGAAACTCCAAGCCACTGAATGTTAACATTCACAGGTACTTCCTACACACAAAAACAAAACTTTGTTTAGAAACACTCAAATGTTGTGTCAACTTACACAAACATCAAACCTCTGTTTTTTTCTGTGTCGAGATGGTACCCCTCTTTGGAACTGCCGCCATCTTAGTTTGTAATGGCGCGCGCAATCTCGGCAGAGCAAGAATGCAAAATTTCTCCCGAACTCCAGCCCCTTGGTACCTGTTTAGCTATCCCAAGATTGCGCTCGCTAACTGTTACAAACTAACATTGCCGCAGTTCTCTTAGATAAAGAAATCTGTATAATTTCCGCCGATATACATTAACTTTCCACTCACTCACCCTTATTTTATGATGTCTGTGCTTTGATCGGTTGAGTTCATAGATGAGAATATGTCACTTTAGAGCTACGCACAGACAGCTGGCACTATTGTCATGCGACCCCGTAGCAAACATGATACAGTTTTTAGCCTCGGCAATTTTAATAGGTTCTGTTTCGTGGTCGTCTACAGCAGGCAACGGATATAGTCGGATTTGACGATTTCTACCTGAAATACAAAGATAAAGCCTCGCGTTATATTGACGTTCTAACACAACTTCCCTGGTTAAGAGTACGCGCCAACGTAATGCAGCTTCGATTCTCTGGATATCCATTGAACTGGAACTGGATAACCATGGTTTTTATGCAAATACCCCCCTTAAAACAAACAAACAAACAAAACAGCAATTCCAAATTCCAATTCGATCTAGAAAGCACTGACATGTGAACGAGTTCACATGGACACCTTGGTGCACCGTCGGTAAACCAGAGATATATTACTAGTTTGCTCCTGAACTTTTCACATATACGGCATTGCGTACAGTTTTTTTCTTTCCTTTTTTTTTTTTTAAGTTTAGTGCTAGACTAGCAACTCGATAAAAGAGACTTTTGTCAGGAGGGGAAGGGATACAATAACTGGAATTAAATTGACATGGGACATTACTCAAGAGGAGAGTTTAGACAATCTCGAGGCCTTGGTTTCTTTCCTGCTGAACCCCAACACTACCATTCCATTCTTTGTTTTTGCCTGCATAGCAGGTACTGGAGTAAGCTTCTTAGAGGCGAGCGTGGGTACAAGGAAACGCGCGAGGACGAGGCGTTCTCGCGTGCCACCCAAGAAACTCCGCTCTCCTTCCTCGAGCGCTGCTACGCAGGCCATCTTCGTTTGCAACATGAAATCACTCAATCGTCAGTTCGATGTAACACCATGTATTTTAAAAGAACGAAGCGAGAAAAGTCGGCAAACAGTGACTTCTAGGCTGGCTAGAAATACGGTTTTTGTGTTTGCCGAAAGGCATGCAATGCAGTACAAGCCCCAGTTGTTCGAAGGGTACATGGACAGCGCTATCCATTGGATAAATCGCTATCCACTGGATAAGCACTTTAAAAAACTGATTGAGTTATCCAAGCGGATACTGATTTATCCAGTGGATAGCATTATCCATCCTTCGAACAACTGGGGCCTGATGTGTCAGAACTTAATAGCTCTGATATAACGAGTTACCTGAAATAAGCACCAGCAGGTTTTCGTCTGGTAACATTTCGATTTGTGAAATCTTTTTATTGTCACCAATGCGAGAAGTTCCTAAACGAAACGACAAGCAAAAAATGAATTCTAAACCTCCTGTAATACGCGTGAAAGAACTTACATGTTTTCGAACCTAAAAGGTTCTTAAAGAGACTACAGGCTGTTTTGGTTCTTAGATCGGTTCTTATACTTGTAAGAGGCTTAAGGGACTGCCGCGAAGCTTCACTTTAATTTATGTTCACGTATGATAAAACAACAGGATGTATAATAAAACGATGTATTAAGTTGACTTAACAATACACCCCCTGGTTACGTTATTAGAACCGCTTCGCTTTAGTAAGATTGCCACTGCGGACGGAGGCTGACTGTTTTTTTCTCTTTAATTTCCCTGATTTCCCAAACAAGAACCTGCATGACTTTAGGGTCAACTAGTCCTTGTAAACGGAGGTCAAAAACACCAAATTTTCAACCAACAGGTTCTGAAGGATCAGGGCCGATTTTCTCAACAACAACAACGGCGCCGAAACAACAACAACAACAACAACGAACTGAAGAAATGATCCTCACAACCAACAACAACATTTTAGTAGCTCTTTTGTTTTTAGTCAAGAAATTTTGCTCTTACTACATTAAGAGTTCTTAACAGAAAGAATATCAGACATTTTTGTGCCAAGTCCAGAGGCAAAAGGAACCGCGAGATTTTCGAGTTATCCCCTACTGAAATGCCCTCAGCACCAGTGCATTTGCAGGACTTTGGTATTACAAGGCAAGGACGACTGACTAACTTTCTTTCATGAGCTCAATGCAGAACAAGCCGTCTTCAGTTCCTAGGCAAACTCTGTCAGTGTCGATGATTGTTACACAAATTAAGTGCTTGCTTGATCTGAACATTGGATTCAATGACTTCTTTAGCTTCGGTAAATTTGCTGTTGATGGCAAAGAAAAGAACCAGTCAGTGTCTCAGGGCCTCCTAATCACCTCTCTAGTGACTCAGGGTTACTGTTGCGTATTTCATCGCCGTCAATTCCAAGCGAAAGAGAAGCGTTGGGGTTCTCGACAAGCTGACCTCAGTCGTACGTAAAAAATTGAAGACCATCCCATGCATGGAAAGAGAAGCAGGCCTTTTGCCTAGTTTCACCGCATATGAGTAATGACTTGATCAGTTCGAGACCCCTACTGATGCTGTACAGGCGTGAAATGATCCTCTCTATTTCCACCATTTCTTACCGATTCGAGTATGAGAATAAATCATTCAACAGGGTTGAGTTATTCAAAGTAGAGTTGGTGCTAATCACCCGAGATTAATATTAAGGCAATATGGGCCGAATGGCTGGATACAGGGTTAGCGCTAACCCTGCTTCGAGCAACTCGGCCCGGGGTTGCACAATATTTAATAAATTAATGTGTGGGATCTTTAACGTCCATACAAGTGCTGTGAGACGGGGCCTAATGTTTATCGTCCTTCTCCTAGAAGACTAGAAATTCATTTCATATATCATTTCATCCGTTCATTCATTCATCATGGGAACATTTGAACCGACAAATGACCAGCTCCCAACATTAGTGGCTTCATAGCTCAGTTGGATAGAGCTTCGCACCGGCATCGCGAGCTCACGGGCTCAAACCCCGTTGAAGTCCTGAATTTATTCAGGCTTCTCTACGCAATTGCTAAAATTGTTTTACGTTTACTGGAATTGTTTCTTTCAATACACGGCCCCACAAGCTTCAATCTTGAAATGCCACCTTGCACAAGAGTCTGCACTTACAAGTTTGACCGCTGACTGGAAGAGAGCGAAGGCTGTTGTGGTTTAACTTGGATTGTGTTTGGTTATTTCAGTTTGTCAATACGCTTGTCATGTTTCTTGTACGGATCAAGCTCCTGCGTAGCAAGCGTTTCCGTGGGGTTTTCTTTGTTTTGCTCTCGCCCCATTTGGCGCGCAACCAAAATTTGGAAATCTGCCCTTTTAGCGCTCAAAAACCCCACGGAAACGCTTGCTACGCAGGCTAAGAGTTTATAGACACGGGGCTGGAAAACAAAATCTCAGTCAACACTGTTCGAAATTGCTAGTCCACCCCTCTGCGTACTAAACAATGCTCGTGCTTTGTCACGTGTCACGCGCGCCACATTTGAATTTGTATGGAGGTACCATTTTGACGAGTGGAAGTCTTTTTGCAGAATGCGATTTTCCTAAGTTTTGTCTTTTTGAAGTTTGTGCGAAATGCGGCCATTGCTCT